>BLKR01003536.1:0-57697 GCA_011170035.1 Teleogryllus occipitalis | reverse complement strand
TAATAATAATAATAATAATAATAATAATAATAATAATAATAATAATAATAATAATAATAATAATAATAAAATGCTAAAAATAATAGCATTAACTATATTTTATGGCTGACCTGCACAGTTATTTTAAACTATTAAATACAAGACTACAGGACTTTTTAATTACACTTCACTTCACTATCACTTCACTTCACTTCAAAACATTTGAAATTCACTTCTTTTTCTACTTCTATACTGCACTACACTGCACAACACGTCATCACACTTCAATACAATACTACTTTGAATATAATTATATATTTAATACAGGAACGCATTTAATAGTAATTAACACAATAATAATCGCAATAAAAATAACAATAATAATCAAATAATAACTGATATAATAATCATACTTACTAAATTAATAAAGTTTACAAATACCATTAGTTAATTTATTTTTAAATCTTTTAACACCTTGGGGAAAGGGTTCCACGGCTGTCGCAGGTAAATTATTCCAGTCCGTTATTGTTCTATTTGTAAATGAAAATTTTCCAACGTCTGTTCTCTGCGGCCTAAACTGAATTTTCTGTTTGTGATCCCCCCTCATAAAGTACGAAGTTCTACCCAGTCGGATGTAGATATCTTTCCAAGCTGGATAACCGGCATACGCTTTGTACAGGGCACAGAGTCTTGCCTTAACTCTCCTAATTTCTAGAGACTCCCATTCTACATTCTTCCTTTTCCTTCGGAAAGTAAATGTATATGCTCTTTTCTGTACTCTATTCAAATGTTCCTTTTGGGAATTTCTGTAAGGGTCCCAACAAACAGCCCCGTATTCCATTAATGGACGAACTAGAGATAAATAAGCTAATTCTCTCGCTTTCGCAGTACTCTTTTTTTAGTATTCCTATAGTAAAATGCAAGGACCTCCAGGCTTTCCCTGCGACACAGTTTACCTAATTTTCCCAACTCAATTTGCTATCAACAAATATCCCCAGGTACTTACAAGACAAGACTCGTGAAATATTTTCGTTGCCTAAACGGTATTGAGTTTCATTATATTTCCGGCTCCTACCAAACGTGATGGTTTTGTTTTTCGAACTATTCAGCCAGCCGTACGTGTTGCCTTATTTAAGCATTTCTTATTGGTGTTACAAGTACTGATTGTTGACGGGTATAGGATGGGTTATACGTAGTACTTGCTATTAATAGAATATTCATTATTTATTTTTGAACCAAAAACAGATCTGTATATTTACCTACACAACCAGACACCGTAAAAACGGAAATAATTGCATTAAAATTACGCATTTAGTGATAATTAAATTTTACAATAAGCCTCAAAAGCCTTTAAATTCTGCAGTCTGACTGTTATTACGGTAGATATACATACATCAATATGCCTGCATTGTTGTTGAATGAAAGTGATATATATATATATATATATATATATATATATATATATATATATATATATATATATAATTGTAAAACGGCTCTCTCGAAAATGATCGGCTGGATCCGCCCCTTGATGGGAGAGCAAGGAAAACTACCGATCGGAGCAGCTGGTCGCTAGGATTCTTCTCCAGACAGCGGCTGATCTCGATATAGCTATGTAGCTAATGTTGAAAACCCTACCAGCGTGGGTACCACCAATCAAATCCTAGGCCGTCAATTCTTTCTGGATCCCGGGTGAGTACCGTAAACAGTACATCGCAATCCACCTTTTCTCATTCTCTCACAATTCTCATCCTTAGGACCGTAGCTGGCTACTTCCCACCAGCGAGGGATATTTATTTTGTTTCGGGACGCCACGTTCAGCGGCGCTACACACGCAGTGATCGGCGTTTCTAGCGACTGCTCGCCGAATACGAATTCCGAGTAGAGCGGATGAATTGCTTGTCTCTCGCCGAGCGCCCTCGCTATAGACGTGTCGATCTTGTGTAGCGCATCAAAGGAAGCAAATATTCACGGAGCACCTCGGCCAAGTGGGATTCGGCGAGTAGTCACGAGTTGCCACTACCACCACTTCCCACTGGCCGGACATTCATTTTGTTTCGGGTTCGATTCCTTTAAAAGAATTAGGGAGTTCGTGTACCCTCGAAAGTTAAAGCCATCGAAAGCATTATCGATCTTCTGCGCAAGCGCAGTTCACATTTCGCATCACTTTTGTGAATCTGAATATGCGCAGAAGATCGAGATTCCAGTCAGTTGTTGCCGGCTAAGGCGTGCACAAACTCCCTATTGATTCCGGACTCGCTCCCAGAATCGAAAAGTTGGAATCGATTCTAGAATCGAATCGAAAGAAAAGAACCGATTTCTTACGGAACCGATTCACATGCATTGACATTCACAAAACTTTAATAGATTATGATATCAACGTTAGAATGAACTAAACAACGAAATGATAACGGATTTATAGAAACAAATTCACACCACGCGATTCAGAAAGGAAAAAAGTGGAAAATTGATAATGTAATTTGAACAAAGCTGTTTGATTTGAACGAAGCGGAAGGTGGACGCGTGATGGGAGGTAAAATTCAAACAGCAAGGACTTCTATATAATTAATAAAAAAAAGTAATAAATATAATGATAATAATTGCATTCGACAAAATTCCTGAAAAATGCAGTAAAAGGTCAGGAATACACATAATAACCAAAGATAATCATTTGATTGGATTCCGGCCTGTTGGAATCCATTCCAACAAGCATCGGAAACAAAGGAATCGATTACCGATTCCACAGAAATCGATTCCGGAATCAAATTGGTAGAATCAGAACGTCCCTAGTTTCGAGCAAGCTGCGTAAAGTGCCACGCATGTGGCACTCGGAGTTCCAAGCGACTGCTCGCCAAATTCCGAGTAATGCTGACGAGTTGCGTGTTCATTGCCAAGCGAAAGTCTTTCGCGGCTCATCGTTTCTGCAGCGTGTCAGTCTTTCGAAAATGAATCGAATATTCATTCTCATTTTCATCAAATGAAGCAAATATTCCCCGACAACGTCAGCCAATCGGAATACAGCGAACAGTCGCTTGGTAATCGCCTAATCCCTAAAATGTTGCGCCGCATTAACGTAGGGTGTGTTCGTGTATGGGCGAGTCTACAATTGAAGCTACGTTAAGATACTTCTCCGGCGTTCGACTGGTGTTGTTGATCGGAAAAACGACGGAAGATATCCGATCAGACAAGCCAGCCGTAAGAATTGTTCTGCAGACACCGCCGCGACTGAATTCCTCCTCGCTATCTAACCAGTGACGAAAATCCACCACTGTCAAGACTCGAACCCTAGGGCCTCCCGGTCAGAGTCGCTGCTGAGTCAGCGGCAATGCTGACTCTGAGCTCATCTCAGCAGGTCAAAACTTACCACATGCGAATTTTCGAAACTCGTAAATATCTGGTATTGATAATGCCTAAGCCTGATTTAGATTTCTAGAGCCAGAATCGTCATTTAAATGGTTTCCTCCGGCCAGTTCTAGATTGATTGATTGATTGATTCATTCATTCATTCATTCATTAGTGATTCTGCGTTAGTCCACTGTTAGGGTCATTAGTCCCGTAAATGTAGTGCATGTTTTTATCGCGAGATGTGGCAGTGATCTTCCCCTGCTGGATGACGAGATCCGGCGCCGACCCACCTTCAGCTTGTGTTTTCCCAACTAGGTATCTCCCACCAGCTGTGTTGCGCCCCAGTCGGCACAAGCTCTAAGCTCCCGACTGGTCTCCCGGCATATGTGGTAGTGTAGTACATGTAAGTGTGAGTGTAAGTAAGGAGTGAGGATAGGACAAAAAAAAGGAAGGAAAAACATCGCGCGGCCCGTGACCCGTTTGTTTGTACTGCTCCGACATTCGCCTGGCGTTGAGCGGAGAAACCATGATAAACTACCGATCAGAACAGCCAGCCGCTAGGATTCTTATCCAGACAGCGGCAGAATTCGACCTAGCTATTTAGCAAGGATCTTAATTCTAGGTGGATCCTGCAGTACCGCGAACGGCATATGCGCAATCCACCTTTTCTTTTTCTGCCACATTTCCCATCCTTAGGAATGGGAAATGGTCTGGATACCATCACTGTAGGATGTTCCTCCTTGATTTAAAAGACTACCAGAACTGCGTGGTAACGGGTGAATACCCATGGCCCTTGTTGAGCTGCAGAGCCAAAAAGAACACGATGCAATGTATCCCAAATACCGCAAACGAGGACGCGTTTTCTTAGAATTCTCGCGAAGATATGGCATGACAATGCAAACGCTGTCAATGTTATGGCTTGAGAAATTATAAGGTATAAGGGATTTTGTCAGCAACATAAATGAAATGGATATTTAACGTGTAGTTACGTTAGTACAGTATTTTTTGTGAACTCTTGTAATCTTTTCACACTTTTTCTAATGTACGTATGTGTTCATTCACGTATCTTATGTGTCAGTCTTCGTTCGTTACCTTGATTCAGCTCTCTACTGCATCATGCACGTGTGGTGGAGAGTTATATCTGAAAGATTAAATGAGTGCATGATAAGACATTTTTCCATTACTGTGTGTAAACATCAACTGGAAAATGTCTTCTGCAATGGTGGTAAAATAATTACCTCGTTTTATTTTTCTTAACTACGAGTATTACAATGGAAACCTGATTTCCTGCTTACTGCCTTGAAGTTTTCTTTCCTAAAGCTTAAGCAGCGTTGCGCATAATATGGATCTCTTTCTCGAGTCTCATGTAAAAAAGATTTGAGCTTTTAGATAACACATTCTTGGATTTTCAAGCTGTATTAAGTTTTTTTTAACTTAAATCATTTGGTACGTGTGTTGATTGTTTTTCGTAAACACAGGATGTAGTAAATACATGTCGAACTAGTAACTTCGTATTTTACGGGTATTATTTTGTTGTTTTTTCTTTTTCATTAGTAATGCTGTGTTATTCCTCTACTGGTCAACCTTAAATCAATACATAAATGTGTAGCAATTTTGTACAATATTCATTCTGTTATTTTAGAGTTGCTTTGAATATCACTAGAAGATGTACCTGTTCAGCGTAGATGAATTTTGTACCATGATATCACGCATTGTTTCCTACAAATTTTTACATTATGGTTACAAGTAAACGCTTTTCAACTACTGATACTTCTCATATCTCGTAAATGAAAAATAAGATTTCAAAGGGTTGAATTGAGAGAGTGAATTTGTGTAATGTACAATTTCAATTTTTCATTCAAATGAATGCAGAGTGACTTGCTTTCAAATTCAGTTTTAAGTTCTCTGCTTCCTATTCTTTGTCCCATCACTGATTTTATTACTTTCATGTAATTGAAAAAGTTTCCAATGAGATGTGACTATTTCATCTTTATCCTTATCGTTGAATGTTCGAAAATTAACCACATTTCAATTATGAAAGGGACTTCCCGCATAATTTTCTACATTACGCAAATTGGAATTCATAATAGATACCACATAGTTCAGGTTACCAATAATATATATATATATATATATATATATATATATATATATATATATATTATAAGATTTATGAGTCAACACTAGTACCTTAGATAATTCCATAACCATGTAATTTCTGTATAGAACATATTCTACATAGATTTGGTAGAGAGAATGACATACGTAATTACTCCGTTTTTGTTGTTGATTACTTGAAGTTTTTGTGAGATATTTTCGGATGGGAATTGAGCTCTATGGTAGAATGAATTACTATGGAATATAACAAAGAATGGAGAAATACAAATAAAATACTGAGCGCATGAGAAAGTTCTATGCGGAGAGGAGAGTGAAGACTATGAACATTTCAATTGCTGTTTTTTTGTATTTTGTGTTTCATTAAATTTTGATTCATATGATTCAATTATATTTCCTTTTTTGTTTCAAAAATATACTTGTGTTTCTGAAAATAAATAGCTGAAATGAGAATTCAACAAAAGTTTTAAAAACAATCGTAATTTTTGCTTTGGAAACAATGTCTTTGGCAATACCTAGGCCAAAAATAACAAATGTACCAAACAAACAAAAAATAACCTGCAATAACGTCTCAAGTTAGACTTCTCTATGAACCGTACATGTTTATTTAAGAGAAAATAGCTTCGTACTGGAATTAAACAAAGAACGACCTGGCCCTGATCAGTACGTTACATCAGAAAAGCCCTGTACTGTGGACAGGAAAACATTAATTACTGTGTACAGTTTGGATGTTAACAAACAGAACCAGTTCTCTATAGCTAGAAAAAGTTGTCTATTACCTATCAACAAACATACTTGGACACAAAAATTTATGTAAATTTGTTAGATTCAGTAAGTTTCTGACCACGAGTTGATAAGAGGGGTTAGTCAGTATAACTTGACTTTAAAAACTAGTGGTGCTACAACCGCACATACTTTCTCGTATTATTTGTAACGGCACCTAAAATTACAATTTTGCAACTTTCAGCTCACAGATTCCGGAAACATATCCTGAAATCCTGTCTTCACCAAAGGGAATTTGAAAAACAAAACTTTTTCGAATTTCAAAAATTTAGATATTTTAATGAAAATTGATCCTACGCCAAATGTATAAGTGTACCTTCCTCTAAGAAAGAAGGTCAAAGAAAAAACGATGCAACTTTTTGGGAAAAATTTGAAAATTTCCTTCGAGTTTCATGTCAGTTTCATGATGATTGGAGTTATATTCATTTTGGGGAAATTCTTGTGTACTCTTGAGGGGTATGTTGTTCACGGACGGTCGAACGAACGAACGAATGAAGGAACGAACGAACGAACGAACGAACGAACGAACGAACGAACGAACGAACGAAGTTTTCTGATAAAGCCTATTTTTCAACATAGAGACTCCCAATTTGTTTAGCATTACACAGCTTTTTCTATATAACGTAGACTACATAGAATATAACATAGCAAAAGTAATAGAAGGTCTAATAACTAATTTTTTGCACCATGCCCTAAGAAACAGGGAGTTTTAGCGCCACCGGAGCGATCTTGAAGTTATAAAGTCTTACTGTTGACCTAAGGCACAATCTTATACCTCCATAAATGGTGCACGCCAGTAGGAAGCTCTATGGTCCCCATGTGGCAAAATGGCTGTTCATACACAGAAAGATTGGACAGCCGTATTCTAACTCAATTACAGTTAATCCTCATCAACATCCACAACCCTAGCTAGAACTAACTGAAAATGTCGCGAAGGTGTCAGATGAAAAATTCGCGAAAACGAAGATGAAGATGTCATGTCATGTTATATTATGTTAGGCTAATAACGAACACTGTTTTTCCTACATTCTCAAGAAAAGCCAATTCAAAATCCCAGACTGCTTACTCATTGCGCAGGACCAAAAATTCTAAAACTTCTTGCACGATTACTCTTCACTCATACACTGATTCAGTTGTCTCACCAATCATTTAGACCCTTTGATACAGTACGCAACTTCTTTGTTCAACTCTTCAAATTCTCTTTTTCATTATAATGCATAATGCAATGTCGCAATTGATAAAGCTCATATGAACGTTATTCCTTACAACCATCTGTTAGTCATATCTATAGAATTTAAGGATACCGCCTTATACCTTGTACTAAAACTCCCTAATAACTTGTGATCTAGGTTCCAAAAACCTACTTTGAGTGTCTAGTAGATAGCTCCGTTTTGCCGGTCTGGATATCCAAGGTTACCAAGGTTACCGATCGTAGGTACCTCGGCTCGAAGGGTCGCGGGTTCGTATCCCTCCTCAGGCATAGATGTTTTTGTCGATTCGTGTTGTCCATATGTGTTCTTTCTACATATCCCACTACAGTTAAAACAATCGCAGAGATCTATATGATCCAGGTGGTAAGAAGCGATCTAAAAAAATTAAAATAATAATAATAATAATAATAATAATAATAATAATAATAATAATAATAATAATAATAATACATTTTTAAGAAAGCTTCGTTTCAGAAGTGAATGGTGGTAACGTGTGTTGTGGCAGTGTTGTTTGTTGCATGTTCGCATGCTGATTTCTAACTGTATTTATTTATTTATTTATTTCCGATGACCAGCAATTTTGCATTATAGGCATTGTTAAAATTTATATGAAAAATTTAACACAAAATTAAAATTAATAAGTAAATAAAATAAAATACTTTCTTAAGAGAACAAAAATATTACATTCTTAAATTACATTCATTCTTTCAAATTGCCAGATATAAGAGAAACCCACAGATTCCTCATTATTGTTTCTTACCTTTCCAGTATATTTGTTTTTTTTTATATTGTATTGTTTGTTCTTATTCTTGAGTGATATACGAGGTGTCTACAAATTTAAATACATACTGGTCTTACGAAAATATATTTTTGGTAGGGATATTGCGGATGAACCAAGCTTGTAATCAATAGTTGCTCATGTATTACGTGATAAGATGAAAAATATATAAGTATCTAGCATAATCTGGAAATGACTTATTTTTCGTGTTAATGTTTTTGTTTGATGGATCCTCTCTTGTAGAAGAACATTTAGTGGGTCTTGAGCTGAAAATGTTCAAAACAGATGATCGTACAAAATATCCATATGTTCTTCTTGTATTGTATGTAGGGCAAATAAATTTCATGTTTTATAAAATGCCCCGAAGAACAAACAAAATGGCACAACTGAAGAATAATTTAAATATAAGATCCCTTTAATTCTTGACAGTCATATACTTAGTGAAAAAATGGTTTCAAATGCAATTACAGTTTTATTTGCTTTTTGTTTTCATCATCGGGCGGTAATGGCTTCATTTAATGTATTTATCACACCTTTATATATAAAAATAAAATTGTACAAAGTACAAAATTAAATCACACCTTATTTTTCTGCATACATTTGAAATTCCTGTTTTCACTAAATACACGATTGTCAAAAAATAAAGATATTACATATATTGACATTTGAGAGTAATACAACAGTCTAAATAAAAGGAAACAAACGGAAGAACTAATTCTCCTCATATATATATATATATATATATATATATATATATATATATATATATATATCGTGTTGGATGATTACACGGCATTTGAATACGCGTAGGTGTTGATTGGTATAAAAGTTTATGAGCGTAAATGAGACCAATATATTCGAAACAAAAAATCTAAAGAATGTAACGTGCCAAATAAGTTTAATTGAATTATTCAAGGTTACCAATTAGAAAATTGAACTTAAAATTTAATAAAATATTTTATTGTCTATAACGGATGATTAGGTAAACTTGGAATGGTTTGATCAATTGCAATTCAAAACAGATATTACGGGGTAATGTTAAATCAATAACATCTTGTGGCTTGCAATATTATGAATTGCTTTACATTTTCGTCTAGAATACTTAATCGAAGAAAGGGCTTTGCGTAGTTTTTGAAATTTTTCGCAGCCTATATCATTGGAACATGAGTTAAATAAAGAAATTTGCAAAACATGAAACCCCACTGATATTTTTGGGAAAACATTTGCAAAAGCCGGCAACACGCATAGCGATCGTTCACGGTAGCGAACGATCGTAGGAGATATTGAATTGACTGATCTTTATCCACTCGTTCTGCAGTTCGATTCAGAGTTGTTGTTATTCCTTCCCCAATTTGCGTTTTCCTTCATTTCGATATCAACAAACTAAATTTCCTTTGCGGTCACATCCAGTTCTATACGTACCAATAACGTACTGTGGTACAAGTCGCTGTAGAAGTCTCTAACACTTACCTATGCATACTTACCGGAAGACACGAACAATATTATTGCCACACTACATTAAAATGTAAGCGATTCGCATAACAACAAATGTCATATTACGAATACTCCCAAGCTATGTAAAATGTCAGTCCCTTACTACTCGTTTCCTAGGGTTAGAAACTTTAGGTGAAGTACACTCCGGAAAGTTTGTTGCGAATCAATGCTTCTGAACAATGTTTCGAAACATTGTGGCGGGAAATTCTTTCGAAACGAATTTGTTTCGATTCATCATTAAGCACTCAAGGGTTTTTTTTTCTTTTCCTCTATTACGCTTAGTGTATGCGACAAGTATGGGAGCAGAAGCAAAAAATCGAGGTAGATAATTCGTAAAATCCGTTTAGAGAACACCTGAGACGGAAAAAATGTTTTTACATTCTTGTACACATACGTATACAACAAGTAATGCTTGTAGAATAAAGTTGCTACGGCGATGCATGCTGCTTCTCTGACAGAAAACCTGGTTTTGTGACTCAATATTATAATAAAAGCTGGTTTTACTTACTCCTAATATACTAAATTACTTTCCCTAAAACGTAGTGTTAACAGAAACCACGTTTTGTGGTTACTTGATACCGAAGACGTGATATTTTATTTCAAAAGGTGTCTGTGAACAACACTAGCGCCTAAGCCATTTGTAGAATTTGTTCCAAAATGAATATTCTCCTATCGATTTGGTCTGATTCGAAGCCCTGCGATTTTGAAATTGATTCTTTGAATTTTGGGGGCACTTATAAAAAGCTCCTACCAAGTTTTCAAAATTGTATGAAAAAGTTTTCCAAATCTTGCGTTAAATTTCTTGCTAGAATAAACTTATAAAGATGCCAGAGGTTCGAATTTTAAACTTAACTATGAATTTTCGAATAATGGAAAAAATTGAAAATTTAAACCTCCCTTGTATATTATTGAAGAATATTTTTCAAATGAAATATATTTTCCACAATTCGTTCTTTAATTAATGTGATGTGCTTGTTTTTTAAAAAAAGTAGTTTTCGCGCAATTTTGAGTAAAATATTGGCAATATTAAAACAATATTTTATTAAAAACGACGCCAAAGTCTCAAAATCTTTCTCTAAATTATTTGTATGGATTGTGACATATGCACTGAATAACAAGACATAAACACCATTTTGATGCATTATTTGGAATTTTCAAAAAGTATACAATTTTTTAAAATTGTGTGTACAAGTGCTTCAATTGATTTCTTACGAAGTTTCATGAAAACTCAAAAATGTTTGGGAAAACATGTTCAAATTGGGTATTTTCAAAAACGTTCAAACGACATTTTCTAAAAAAACGTCTTAAATTTTTCATGTAAATTTACAGTTATGAGTAGGTTTTTCTCTTCGACTTAAAAGATTAAAAAACTAACTAGTACGAGAATGTCCGTGCCATTCTGTGTAGCACCACTACCTAGACCAATGGGTGGATGCTTATGTATGTCACTCATAACTCAGGCAGATTCGAAGCTTTTGAGATCTAACTTGGTACATACGTCAGTAGTAAGGGTTATTATTGTCTTTCCAAAGATTGGTGAAACTAGAGAGGAGATACACGCAATACAAAAGCTTATTTCCAAAGGGGCATATCTCTTTGAAATTGAATTTTCACTTTCTCACTACGGAGAGAGAAATGTAATGCTGCGCCAAAAAACGGCCAATTTTCGTCAGGAAAACTCTTATTGTAGGGACCTGGTAGCAAAAAGTAGATAAATCCGGTTTTTAAATTCAGAAAAAAATCCTCTAACACGTGATGTAGCCAGAATCCATGTTTTATAGGTCATCGAAAAATCGATTGATTGAATTTTTTCCCTAAATGAAATCTGTTCCTTGAAGATAGATTCTGAAATATGGTCATGTACAATTTTTCGAAAATTTGAGTACTTTTCGCATAATTTTGCGTGAAATACGTGCTGTTTTAGCACCTCTAGTTTAGGAAAGGAAAGTATTTGCATTCTGCCTTGCAGATCAAACTAGGATTCGATGCTTTTTCGGATGCCATTTAACATAAGCGAAATGCAATATCTGAACATAATATTCTGCAGAATGATACATCATACTGTTCATGAATACCCTATTATATTATTGACTAGCGTACCCATGCGAGAACGTTTTGCATGTATCCACCCTCTTCTCTATTTTTCCATATCCACATTAAACCTGTAAGATATCTTTTTCTTTAAGACCCTATTATCATCCGTCACTTATTATATACGCCTCATTGTAATTGATAACAATACAATACACCCTGGTCAATAAAACTATTCTTATTTAACTTTTATTACCGAGCAGACAGGTACACCCGTGTAATTCCATCGCATATCAAGTTATTAGTGTAATTTCACATTCAGTTGCAGATTCTGCACGTCTCTGAGCAGATGGGGTAAAATCGAGAAGCGCCGGACCAGCAAAAATGTAATAGAATATTCAAGAACATCCCATCCTGTACATTACGGTGTGAGAGACGTTTCTTTGAGACCTTCGGTCCCAAAATTTTAGATTTTAAGGGTCTAGAACACTTGGTTTAGGAGTTATTTAACGATGTAGATTTAAAAAAAATGCTACCAAGTGTTGCGGATTGCATTTAACATTAATATTTAGATTCATCTCTAAAAAAATTTCGTATTTTTTAAAGTTAAAGTGAAATTTATCACGTCAACATGAAATTCCCTTTCTTTGGAGACCTCATTTATAAAGAATGGTTGCGTGTGAGAGTCGCAAAAGGTATCTATACTACTGAAATAATATAGACGATATTAGAATAATAGAGACGATATATGTAAAAACTTGGAAATAATTGATACCTAAGTTATAGTTACGTTTCCTTCCAATCATAATAATTACAAATACAATATTCAAATTCTGCATTTCACAACGCTAAGCGAGGAAACATATGTGACGCATACCCTTGTCAATTTTAGTTTCGACACTTCCAGGTAGCAATAGTGGCTTCCATACGAGCATTTCTCGTGATCGAACAGAAAGAAATTAACATATGTAAAAGTTGAAAACATCTTCCTGATGGAAATATGCACAGAAATCTTTTGGAAGTTCTGAAGATTAAGGATGGCTTGGGATTGCGACAATTCTTGAGAATGTTCACAAAAGATTTCGTAAATCTCTTGCAAATGATTGGAAGTAAAATTCCAATTATACACACATTCAAACTTGCTACCATTGCGTAACATTATATTGTGTTGTTGAACTGTTTCTATATCGATCACAAGGGTGTCTTATATGTGTCTTGTTGTATGTACTTACACATTCAACCTTTCACTTTTATCTTGTGTTATTGTGAGTATTGCTGGAAAAATATTTATTTCCTTCTGTTTTTGAAGCAATTTGGTCTAGAATGGCATGAATATCATTTGGTCTAGCACGTATTCATAGGTGATTGTTAATGGTCTTAAATACTACACAATCGACGTATAACCACTATCGATGGGAAATATTTCATAATCCTAGGATTGGATAGTTTTTAGAGTTTTTCTCAGCAGCCTAAACGTTTTCAGTTTTGTGTACGAAATTTTTCATTCTGTCGCAATAATTTGTTGCGATAAATTGTTCTGCCGTTCTTTGTTTTCTTATCTGCAATTTGCTCTTCTCTTATATTTTAAATGAATTTATTCTGCATTAATACTTGTCACTTGTTTATTCTTCTCACTTTATACTAGTAGGTCTTGCACAAACCTCTTGTTTTTTTCGGCGTAACTCCTTTTCATTCGTATTTTCCGTTTACGAAAATCATTGCATTTTGCGCTGATACCGCGCAGTTATACTTGATTTAAATTCTGTAATTGCAAAAATTAAGAGTGTGATATATTTTGACCAAAAATATCTAACATCCAAATTATGTTTAATATAATGTCAAACTCTTGCTGCTAGGAAGAAAATCTTGGCCAGTTGAATATTTTTGAAAGTGAGCATCTTCAAGAACAGCATTTAGGTCGAAAAAATTAGGTTTACATCGAAATAGATCTGAAAACGATTCTTGCAAACTGCATCTTCTTTAGAGGGAAGACATCGATAAAGAAATCGATGTATACTTGAGAATTGCAATCTAATTCTAAGGGAAAATCGTGATCTCAATTGAAATACTGTTAAACATGAGCGTCTTTATCTAGTATTCTTTTCACGAGAAAATTCTGAATAATAGAAATACTGATGCATATGAGTACTGCACTATTGCTACTTAATAATATTGAACATAATGGAAATACTTCCAAAAATAAGCGCAGTAAACTACTCCTCCTTTAGGAGCAAAGTAATAAAGAAAAGCGAGAAAATTCTAGTCAATAACGAATTATTGTTGAGATTGGTATCGTAAAATACTGATCCTTTAAAGAGAAACTTGCACTGAGAGTGAATATCGAAAACAAGAGGAAAAGCTACATTTTTAATGTGTGTTGTATGCAGCCATCGCAAAATATTACTTCCCTAGAGACACAAATATGTTAATATCGAAATTTTATTGATCAAGAATATTGTCAAATACCACTTAAATATATTTACAAATGGTGAGGGTAGACATACAGCGTGGTGAACTATTGCTTCACTAGAATCTGATTGTTGTTAAGAATCGAAATAAAAATGTTTAATAATATCTTCTACGTCTTCCGACCACCATTCGAAGAAACAACATTAGCATTTTTGTACTAGTTCTGAGAAATGCTCTAACAGAGGTGAAAGGGAAATTATATTTGCTAGATATTCAAAAAAATGTTCTACAGGATTATTACAACAGACTGTTTCTCTGGAGATAAAATCCAATTGAAGGGCTGAGTAGAAGGGGTATCCCACCCTGACATAGTTCTGAGATAATGAGAGTTTTATCTGAACGTCCCTCATAAAACAAAATACAGTTTTACACTTTTAAACACAGAACACTTGCATATAAGTTCATATTGGATTGAAATAACATATTACACTAAAAGAATAAAATTTGGTTTTGTATAATGCTAATACTTCAATTTCACAAGAAATGTGTGAAAGCCTATTTTTCTTCTGTAGCCCTTCAGTTCAATATCCAAATATTGTTGAAAACAATGTTAGGGAAAACAGCGCTTCTTCACCGAACGGCCGTCGTAAGGCCCGCCACCCCACGGGTCTCGAACCGCGACCGAGGCCGCTTGGCGGGTTGGCGCGGAGCCGGGACGCGGGGGCGGGGCTGCCCTCGCCGCCCCGCCCCGCCCCGCCCGCTCCGCGCCGGGAGCGTCGCCAGGCCCGGAAACTGGCGGCGGCGGCCGCGCGGCGCGGCGAGGGGGGGCGGCGGGACGGCGGCGGGGGCGGGGACGGAGACGGGAGGGGGCGGCGGAGAGCCGCGCGTGCAAGGCCGAGCGAGCGGCGCCGGCCCCCGCGACGCCCCGCGGCGCCCGGGGCCTCAGCGGCGGCGGCGGTGGCGGCGTTGCCACACGCTTCGCGTCCCCGCCCGCGCCCCGCCCCCCTCGCGCCGCCGACGCCGCCGTCGACGCTGCCACCGCGCCGCGCAGCGCAGCGCGCCCGCCCGCCCGTTCGCCGCGCCGGCGGCGGCGGCGGCGGCAGCAGCAGCAGCAGCGACGCGCCACCGCCACCGCCACCGACGACGCGCGCACAACAGGTGGACGGGCGTCGCGGACAACGCGCGGCGTCGCCACTGTCACAGACGGGCGTCGCGGCGCGCGGCTCGCGCCAGCAGCGCCGCGGCGCCTCCGCCGCCGCGCGCGGGCGCTATCGCAAGCGGCGATAAGGCGCTGACGCGCGCGTTGCGAGCGGCGCGGCTGCCCTCGCCACCCGCTCGTGGGAACTCCGCGCGGCAGGTTCACAAGGAACAATGTCCCGCGCGGGGCGGCGCGGCGCCGTAGAAAACTTTGATGGAAATCAGCCGTTCGCGAACCCCCCCGCAGGGGCAGCCGGACCGGCTCCTGGCCTGCATCCAACCCGACCGGGGTGGACGGGGGAGGGGCGCAGGGGGTGGTGAGTGGAAGGGGGCGCGGCGGCAGATAATAGGAACTGGTCCGTAGCGGAGACGACGGACGGCGGCGGCGGAGGAGGCGGCGGTGGCGGCGGCAACAGTGCCGAGCTCCGGCGCTGCCTCAGCTAGCCCTCCCTTCCCATGTTCTCCTCGACGACGGTGGTGGCGGCGGCGGCGGCGGTAACAGCAGCATGCAAGTCCGCCCCGCCCGCCCGGATCCAGGGCCCGCCACCGCGCGCGTCTCGCCGTGGTCTCTTGCGTGCTTGGGGCCCCCGCGTCGACTCCCCCCCACTGCCCGCCGGCCGCACCGCGCCGTGCCGCGCCGCGGCGGGCTGAAATTCAAAAGGCGACTTGTCAAGTGTCAGAGGCACCACACAACGCAGGAACCCGCTTCGTGGAGCCCGCGGGGGGGCGGGGTTGCGGGGGGTGGGACGGGCGGAGGCGGGGTGGGGCGGGGCGGGGCGGCGGGCCCCGCCGGGCTGCCTGCCGCGCGCAGGTAAGCAGCGGTGTCCAAAGTGCGCGCCGCCTTGGCCGCTGGCGGCAACGCGAGGTTCCCGCTTCGTTCCGTAGCAATGGTTTTGCGGAAAATGCGCGAGATTCTCGCCTGCAGCAAGCGGATGAGTGTCAAATGGTTTTCCGAAGGTTGCTGTCTATAAGTAATGTGGCTTTTCGGATCTTTGTAAAGTGATGTCAGAGAGTGGCGAGGAAACATTCTTTCGAGTGCGTTATGTAGTTACCAATAGTTGTCCAGTGGTAGTAAGACGTTCTCTTGAATATATTTATTACAAAAAAGTTCATGCATGGCTCGTCTTAAGCCCTTCAATGAATGTTTGTATTTTGTAACGTATGCGTTGGCGTATTTTGAAACGTATGTGTAATTTTGCCACTGCCACTCATTTTTCAACATGGAATTATTATCTGCACGTCTTCTACTTCAGAGACGCTTTTTCTCATGATATTATTGAGTTCTAAACTTGAATATTATTTTACTCGTTTTTGGTGTCGCAAATGTATTTTACCAGTCGAAAAATATAAGTTATTTTGAATTAGTGTTTACTAACTGTGGCTCTGTGCTTGGAGAACACTGTAAAGTTTTCGCAATCAAAAACAATTTCACTGATTCTTCCGCAAAGTTATCTCTTTCCAGATCGTGAAAAGACTCACGTAAGCCAGTAAGATTGCCATCACTTGGAAAGTTTTCTCTTGAAAAACTTGGTCGTAGCACTGCTCTTGGAGTCGAAATGCGCAAAACAATCTCTGGCGCGGATATATTCCTTGTGAAAACATCAGTGTTTATTCATTGCTGATTACAGAGTGAAGCTGTAGTTTTCTGACTTGTCAGCAGCTCATCTGATTGAGAATATTCATTTTATTAATGTGTTCATAATACTTTATAAGATGTTAGTTTTTTTTCGATCTAAAAAGATTCGAGTTTTTTGTGGATAAATTTGAAATAATGCAAACTGAAGATATTTGTTTTACTTTAATAATTCGCTGAGCACCAAAGTGGGAGATGCTAGTGTATTTGTACTCTTTCGATCTTGAAAGAAGTCAATACTGACTTGATATCCATTCATGCTTCTACGGCAGTATTCGTAATGATTTCATTCATTGATATTACGTGCAGAGGTGAGTACAAAAGATGTCTTGCTGTATTGTTGACATTGAAATGACACGTACACTGTAGGAACGACGACTTCAGGCCAAATATACGTAGTATTCTCGTTTGAAACTTTGTTTCTCTTGATGCCTGGATAAAACTTACAAATGGCAATAAACCGTTATATTAATTTGGTTCGTTGAAAGTAATCCATACATTAAAAATAAACGCATAACATCGTGCATCATCGCATTGGCATCGTGCTCTCAGGGGCGGATCCATGAGGTAAATTTTGGGAGGGGAAATTCAAAATGTTTTGGTTGAATGTGTCATATTACAGATTTGTAAACTGTTGCAGGCTACGCCCACGTCACGCTGAAATACGATTTTCTTTGTTTCAATGATTATCCGAAAATATTTTTGCTTGAAAGTTTTGTAGGAAGTTAAAATTAATAGTTACGGAATATTTTAGGGAGGGAATTATCCCATTTCCCTATCCGTGGATATGCGCCTGTGCTCGAATTGATTATCACCAAACTTGAAAGACCACAAAGCAAGGCCTATTTTTGTAACGCAAGAGTGAGAACGAAATATTACATTAGCTTGTATGATGAAAAAATATTTTTGGGAACAATAAATGTCATCAAATTTTCATTGATTAAGAATTATTTCTTTAAGAAAATATGGGAAAACAAAATGGTGTTACATATTTCTCCACTTGAAATGTTTTCTTTATTTAAAGTGTATTTATTAAAGTCAACTTATAAAGGGGCTCATATTCTGTGCAATTTTCCGTTTCATAATCTGGATTCAAATGGAGTGAGATCTAAATTGTTATTTCTTTGCAGACGTGTTTTCTTTTGAAACTGAAAATCTTTTATGTAATTCAACAAACAATGTCTTAAACAGTCAATAAATACCATCTAAAAATCAATTTTTTTAATCACATATACATCACTAGAAAAATATACTGTAATCAGTAAAATATGTTGGTAGTTGGTCAATTCATGTAGATGTATTTCATTTACAATATAACTAATATCTCCAGAAGTATAATTAAAAATTATTCTTGTCATGAAACATTAATAGATAACCAAAGAGGGTTACGAAATCGACAATGTGTCTAATTTTTTTAAAAGAAAATAAATCAGGAGGAAATGATACAGTAAGAAACAAAAGATATACTTCTGTGTTTCAAAATTGTACAATATTCCAAAAATTTGTAATAGAGTAATTAAAAATAATTTCAGAAAAAATGTAATAAGGCATGAAAATTTAATGATTATCACAAGGTTCTTTTCAAAAAGAACAATAGCTTTCATTTTATATTGCTCTGACATGATTTTAAGCAGTAATTTTGACTCGAAGTAAACCCTATGGTAGTATTAATAAAGAAAATGTAGTTTGAAAAACTACTCAAAATAAGAAAAGGAGAAAATAAGTGCAGTACTTGTAGCCTGATCTTAAAATGAAACAAAACTAAGATATTTTGCTATTGTATTTAGTTGATGTACTGATTGCTTACCATTAGCAGTAATTAAAAAAAAATATATATTGAACAGTAGCCTTTCTGTTAAAGCTTTACTGTCAAAGGGTGCAAAATGAATATTTACCATTTTACCGACCAATAGCAGAAAATATAACCTACATCAATTACTACCCAAGAGACAGTTCTGGGTGAAACTCAAAGTCTCCAATGTAAGAAATACTGAATTAGTTTCTGAGAGCAGCAAAACATTTCTTTCAAAAGGTAAATAATTAATATTAATTGTAGCACCACACACAAGACTGGAATGTGTTACATGTATCAAATGGTACAGTTCAGTCTGTAGAATAATTGTTTTTACAAGGAGAAGTGCATTGTCTCCCTATTTTAAGCTCTGTGAGCAGGAAAGTAATTTCAAGTGGGAGAAATGCAAATTTCCTACAAGGAAGAATATTGAACACATTACTATCAATTAGTGACTGTTCAATGATTACTGCAGCACTGTTGTTGAATAACAAAAGATCTACAACGCCTAGCCCATAGAAAAATAATTTAATAACAACACGCCCGTTTTCCCGAGTAAGGAATGAATTTGCCTTATAATATGAGTTTTGGGGAGCCAAGGAGAGTTTTAAAACATGTAAGTATTGTGAGCGCAAGGCAGAAATATAATATATTATGACCAAATATTATTCAACCAATATTTACTATGGGCCAGCAGGTGAATAACAAAATTTCCAAAAATTCTGCATGTGGTGATCAAGGGCTAGTAAAAGTATGTTCTCAAATAAATAAATAAAAAGAATTTTCTCTGCGCAATGTGAACATTTTAAACTGAAAAAATACAAGATCAGGAAGCGCATTTATCAGATTACTACAAGTGCTAATATCTGGATCACAATAAGTCAATAACAAAATATCTGAAATGTTTGCCCCAGGTACAACCCAGTTTATAAAAATTCTTGACATTTTCTCTGAGAAAAGGAAAGTTATTTGAAACGAGAAATGTAAGAGGACATTTAAAATATTTCTACCCAAAGATATTTGCTTCAGAACAATGGCTGAAATGCATCAAATCTCAGAATTTACGTCAATGATGTCATTCGTCTACGAAAATAATCGAATTTTTCTGTCAATTTTGCTCCCTACGTCCTGAACAAAGCGCGATCGTTTTCAAATTGGACAAATACATCGTAGAAATAATATCAATATGCCAAATGGTAACTGTATTTCTGCAACATTATAGCTGAAAATTAAATCCTAGAAAACACGTTAGATTCTGCCATTTACCCATGAAATTAACTAATTTTTCTTGCGTAAGTTATAAATTCTATTTCATGAAATATGGGAGATCATTTTCAAACTGGACAAACAGAAGAAATTGAACAGAAAGCAGAAATAACAAATGATATTTACCGCAGCAAAACTCTTAATAATAATAATAATAACAATAATAATATACGCCAATTTTGGTCATTTGCCATTCAGTTTACTTCATTTTTCTTCCAAGTAAGCAGTGAATTTACTCTCGGCGTGAACTCTTGGAGAAGATAATTTTCAAATATTAGATAGATACAATATACTGCTGCCATGCTTTTTACAGCATGTAAATGCCTAATACCCGAAAATGCTAGAATAATAAATTGTAGAACCTAAGTCAATTTTTACTCTTTGTCTACGTAAGTAACTGATTTTTTCACCCAAGCAAGAAGTGAATTCTCTCTACGGCGCTGACACTACGAAATCATTTTCAAGAACATGGCAGATATAGCATAGTAGTACCTGAGATGGTACTGTGTTTATTACAGCATAACGTCTGAATAATATAACATAGAACCTGCGTCAGTTTTTGCCATTAGTAAATGCAAATATCGGAATTTTTCACCCAAGCAAGAAGTGAATTCTCTCTACGTCGCTAACTCTAGGAAATCATTTTCAAAACCTTGGCAGAAATAACATTGTTGTACCCGAGATATTGTGTTTACTGCAGCATAACGCCTGAATAAAAAAATCCTAGAACCTGCTTCAGTTCCTGCCAATATCTATAAATTTTTCTTCCAAACAAGAAGTGAATTCTCTTTACGTCGATAACACAAGGAAATCATTTTCAAAAACAGCAGAAATAGCATAGTCGTACCGAGATAGTATTGTGTGTACGGCAGCACAATGCCTACATAATAAACCCTAGACCCTGCGTCAGATTCTGCCAATATTTATGAACTTTCCTTCTAAGCAAGAAAATGCATTCGCTAACACTAGGAAATCATTTTCAAAAACAGCAGAAATAACATAGTAGTACCGAATGGTATTGTGTTTACTGCGGCATAACCCCTGAATAATAAACCCTAGACCCTGCGTCAGATTCTGCCAATATTTATGAACTTTCCTTCTAAGCAAGAAAATGCATTCGCTAACACTAGGAAATCATTTTCAAAAACAGCAGAAATAACATAGTAGTACCGAATGGTATTGTGTTTACTGCGGCATAACCCCTGAATAATAAACCCTAGACCCTGCGTCAGATTCTGCCAATATTTATGAACTTTCCTTCTAAGCAAGAAAATGCATTCGCTAACACTAGGAAATCATTTTCAAAAACAGCAGAAATAACATAGTAGTACCGAATGGTATTGTGTTTACTGCGGCATAACCCCTGAATAATAAACCCTAGACCCTGCGTCAGATTCTGCCAATATTTATGAACTTTCCTTCTAAGCAAGAAAATGCATTCGCTAACACTAGGAAATCATTTTCAAAAACAGCAGAAATAACATAGTAGTACCGAATGGTATTGTGTTTACTGCAGCATAATCCCTGAATAATAAATCCTAGAACCTACGTCAGATTCTGGCAATATCTATGAAATTTCCTTCCAAGCAAGAAAGCGCGTTCAGAACAGCACACGGAGCGATCGTCTCCCTGAGGAATGCCAGCGCCGAAGCAGCCCGCCCGCAGGCCGTGCGCGGGCACCCCTGAGCGGCCGGTCGCCGGCCGCTGTGGCAGACAAAGAACCGGCCCTGAGCACGGCCCAGGCGGGCCTTCGGAAAATTCTTTTGAAAAGCGTCCGGCCCCAAGAAAGGGCCGACCGAGCGGGCGGGCGGACACGACCGTCTGGCCGGGCGCGGGGGCAGGGGAAAGACTTCACACACAAGACCAGTGCTTCTTTTGTAAATCATATATTGTAACGGGCATAAGTTATAGATACACGTCCTTTTGGCTTTCATTCGGAATGCTGTACGACAAAAATAGAATATAAACATGTAAATATCATGGGAATTTGTTCAAATAGAATTATTATACATCATCAATTTTAATACAATTTGTCTGATTGGAATTTTAGTATATAAACACAGAATGTTTTGTATTTAAAATTACATATTTTAATCTTCGATATTTTACATCTGTTTTTTTAATTCCGGGCCTGGAGGTTCTCGGAGCTACGAAGCGGGGCTGCTCGGATACGGCGTTGGGAGTGGGTGGTTGGATGGGGTGAGTCTTTGTGTGGGGTTGGGGTGAAGCCTCCGGGCAGCCTCGCTTCCAGCGGAACTGAAGAGCCACAACTAAGATCATTTTGGTCACGTTTGTTTGTTCTTTTTTTTTACAAATTTCGATGGAAAAATCACAGTTACAGTGGAAAACAGAGTTTACGTAAGACGCGACGAACGGATAGCGGCGCAGGCGCCCACACACGTCTTGCGTAGGTCGTCGTGGTGGGCCTTCCATGTGCGCTGCACGCGTCCTTCGTACATACTGAGTAAATGACGCGCAACAAAACTAACACAAGACTTAAACATAACACTCAAAAACATATTCAATAAAGAAGACTCGTTTAACACAACATGTGGAGAGCAGTTCTCTCCTCGCACGCACTCCGCACTCGACCACACAAACAGACAAATCAACAAATGAACGAACGAACGTACGATCGAACAAAAACTGAGCAAGTTTCGCGACTCGAGACGAGTCGTCTTTGTGAGTTCGGTCCGAGAGTCCGGGCGGCATCGCTAGTTCACGTCCCGCTGCTGGTGGAAGGGCCGGCTGCGTTGAAGTCTCCGCCATCGCGGCGATGTCCTGCTTCTGGAAGGGTGGCGGTGTGGGGGCGGCGTCCTCGCGGGGCGGGTGACGGTGAGCGGGGCCGCTTGGTGCGGCCGTCGAGGACAGGCTCTGCAGAACGGTGGCGGCGACGGCGACGCCGCCGCGGCGGGGCCTGCGGTGGCGAAGCGCTGCGGCGGCGGCGTCTCTTCCTCGTCGCCGGCGGCGGCGGAGGCGGCCGGTTTGGACGCCCCTGGGCGCCGTGGACAGCCCTGGCGCTCGCGTGTGGGCCGGCGCGGCGCAAACCGGGTCTCACCTGGCGCCGCGGGGCCGGGGGCGGCGGCGGCGGTGGCGGCGGGCAGGCGGCGATGGCGATGGCGAGCTTGACTGCCGCTACCGCCGCCGCGGCGGCCGCGTCGCGCATCAACGGCGGCGGGGCGGTGGGTGCGGGCGGCGGCGGCGGCGGGCCCGGGGGCGGCGCAGGCCGCGACGGCGACAGCGACGACGGCGGCGGCGGCGTCTGCTGCGGCGGCGCGGTCGCAGCTTCGTCCCTGCGCGGTCCCCCGGGACTCCGCCCTCACCGGCGATGCCACAGCCCCAGGTTGAGCGTCCGCAGCGTGGGCAGTTGCATGACGCGCTCCAGGCCCGCGGCGGAGATGCGCGTGCAGCCGTACAGGTCGAGCGAGCGGAGGCGCGGCAGCGCGTCGGCGATGGCCAGCAGCCCGCGGTCGGTGACGCGCGAGCACTGGCCGATGTTGAGCGTCTCCAGCTCGTGCAGCGTGCGCGCGATGCGGCACAGGCCCTCGTCCGACACGTGGCACGCGCTCAGCGACAGCGAGCGCAGCCCGAACAGCCCCTGCGACACGTGCGCCAGCGCTTGGTCGCCGATCTTGTCGCAGAAGGAGACGTCGAGCGAGTGCAGGCGCGACCCGCCCTCCGCCAGGTACGCCATGCCGATGTCGGAGATGTTGTCGCACGAGCGCAGATTGAGCTCGCGCAGGGACGCCATCTTGGCGAGGTACTTGAGGCCCGAGTCGGTGATGGACACGCAGAAGCTCAGGTTGATGCTCTTGAGCCCCGTCAGGCCGACGGACACGTGCTTGAGGGCCTCGTCCGACAGCCGCTGGCAGTCCTGCAGCCCCAGGTACTCCAGCGCCAGGTTGCCGTCCGCCGTGTCGCGGTTGAGGCCGGCCAGGTGGCCGATGCCCTGGTCGCTGACGTGCCAGCACGAACGCAAGTTCAGTCTCTTGAGTTTCTTGAGCCCCCAAGCCACCAGCAGCAGGCCGGTGTTGGTGACGTTGCAGCACCCGCCCAGCTCCAGCACCTCGAGGTTCTTGAGGTACTGCGCGATGCGGCCGAGGCTCGTGTCCGTCACTTGCTTGCACAGCGACAGGTTGAGCTGCGTGAGGCACGGCACCTCGGTCATGAACGCGTGCGACAGGCCGATGTCGGTGACGTTGTAGCAGCCGGACAGGTTGAGCGCCTGCAGGTCGGGCACGCCGAGCACCACGTCGCGCAGCGACCGCCGCAGGCTCAGCACCTGCACGCGGCGGATGCCGCGCCGCACCAGCGACGCGAACAGCACCGGGTTGGCGCGGCGCAGGTGCAGCTTGGCCTCCACGCCGCGCCACACGCTCTTGTGGTAGGCGGCGTCCCGCCACGCGCAGCACACCTGCGCCGCCCGCCCCTTGTCGCGCACATCCAGGTACGCGAAGATGAGCGCCAGGATCTCCGGGTAGAGGCAGGACACGTGCGCGCCGGGCTCGGGCGGCAGCGGCGACGCCGCGGCCGGCGGCGCGGCGGTGGCGGCGGCGGAGGCGGCGGCCGGCGGCGGGAGCGGCGCGGCCGGCGGCGCCGGCGCGGCCACGGCGGGCGGCCGGTGCACGTACGGTTGGTGCAGGAACGCCGCCGAGTACGGGTGGTGATGCAGGTGGTGGTGGTGGGGCCGGCGGTGCAGCGTGGTGGCGACCAGCGCGGCCGGCAGCTCCGTGAACAGCACTTGGCCCTCGTCCATGGCGCGGCGGCGCGGGCGGGGGGCGGCAGACGCGGGCGGCGCGTCTACGCGGCGGGCGGCGCGCGGCGCATGGCGGCTGGCGACGCGGGCGACAGAGCCGACGCGGCCGACGGGCTGCCTCCAACTGGCGGCGGTCGCCCCGCCGGGGCCCGGCCGCCGCCGCCCGCCCCCCACCCGCCCCCGCCGCGCGCCGCGGCCCCCTCCACACGGCCCCCACCGCCGCGCGCCCATTGGCCCCGCGCGACCCACGTGATGCGCGCTCGTATCGATTCGGTCCGTTGCGGCGGCGGCATTTTTAACTTCTCGCGGCCCCCGACGGGCGCCCCGCACCAGCTGACTATCGACCGCCCCCACCCCCCCGACGCCCACCCCCGCCCGCCGTCGCCACCGCCGCCGCTGCCGCCGCACCTGATCGCGGGCGATAGCGAGTTTTTATTTGGGCCAGCGCCGCTCTCGCCCGCCGCCCCCCGTCGGGCCCCGCCCCCGCCCGCGCGCGGGCTGTCAGTCAAGTGCGGCCGGCGCCGCGCGGCGCCGAAACTCAGGCGAAACTGCGAAAGCGCAGCGGAAGCCGCCACCGCCGCCCACGGAAAATGCGCGCAGCCCTGAGGCGCCCCGCCCCCGCCCACCGCCACGCCCCACACCTCCCTCAACCCCGCTGCATCACGCCCTCACCCTCTCACACCTCACTCCGGTCGCTCGGCCCTCTCGTTTCCCCCCTTACTGCCGCCCCCGCTCGCGCCCACCGCCACGCCCCACCCCTCCTTCCACCCCGTTCCACCCTGCTCCGCTGCATCATGCCCAAACCCGCGACACACCGCCTCACTCTCTCATACCCCTTTTCATCCCCGTGGCCCCCCACCTTTCTCCTCTCTAGCTCTCTTTTTGCCACCGCCCCCGTCCTTGCCCTTCGCCACGCACCACCCCTCCCTCCACCCCATTCCACCCCTCTCCGCCCCGTTGCTTCACGCTCTAACCCGCGCCACATCGCCTCACACTGTCATACCCCGCTCCATCCCGATGCCTCTTTCCTTTCCCTCTTCTCTCTGCTGCGCCCGATCCCGCAAGGAGTTGAGGAGACTTCGTTGTATGACAACCAGTCAAAGTCAAATCGAGTGGGCGATGTACTGTCTGTTGAAGCGTTGGACACATCTGTCTCGAACACTGCGCTGCGATTTTTTTCTCCTCTGCGAAGAAAAGAAATTGCTTCCGTCATCGGGAATGTAACAGGAATATGAGTTGCACTTGCCTGTATGCATTTTAACTCACACTACGACTTTTTAAATAATTCTTGATATGTAATATTTCTTTCTGTTTGGTGTGTGTTACCTTCAGCGGAACTAGAATTCGAAATATAGATGATGGGGCACGGGAACGGAAAATAAGACACAGGGACGCAGACACATGTTCGAAATGTTCTAAAGCTCCATTATTGTGAGTGGCCTTATTGTCTTTATATTACTGGTGCTATTGGATCTATCTCCCGGTCGACGCTTCGTAATGGACGAAACTTGGAACAATTAAATTGTATTTTCACAGAAAATAAAAGGCCTCAATAGAGTGAAATTGGCCCGCATTGTCGTCGCCGACATTGTTGTAACTGTGGCGCCAGTCCACTGCGGAGCCTCCATCTCCTCTGTGCGCATTGTTGGCGTGCGTTGGCGTGCCCGCCGGCTGGGGCGGAGGCGGGGCAGGCACCGGCTGGGGGCGGGGGCGGGGGCGTCGGCCTCGTGGAGAGGGGAGAGTCGATATATGGTGCCGGGAACCGAAGGGGGAAACAGCCGTGGTCCCTACGCTGTTGTGACCAGCTCGACTAGTGTAGCTGCTGTCTCCTTCAGTGATTCTAAGGCACATCCCAGTTTTTGTTTGGTTTTAATACCCTAGTACGATGCCTACACTTGGGTTTTCGTAACGTGGCGGATGACATTACCTCCTGCCCTATAAAATGAATCTTTATAATAGTGATAAGCACATGTTTGAGGCTATGAGCCCCGTTGCGTAGGACGTTCGCGAATTAATTGAAAAGATTCATTTTATAAGGTGGGAGGTGTAAAAATGACCTAATGTCGTCCGCCACGTTACGAAAACCCAAGTATAAGGGTTATTGCGATGCCTAGGGTTACTACGATGCCTAGGATTAGAGCAATACTTACGACTTTTTCATTCCTGGGTTTATTGCCTTGCCTAGGGTTATTGGATGTCTAGGTTAATTGTCATGACTAGTCTTTTGCCAAGCCTAGGCTTAATGTCACAAATAGACTTATTGCCATGCCTCTGGTGTATGACAATGCCTTTGGCATAATAGCACACTAAGGCAGTGGTGCAGACTGACAGGTTTTCTTTTCGGAAAGTAATTTACTTCTGAAAGATTTTTTTTGTTAATTTACACAACTAATGTTTATCAAAAGTACTTTTACGGAAAAAATATTTTCAGTAGAAATGATGGCAAGTTAATCCAGAGATGTCCCCGAAGAGAGTCGTAGTATGACGATCATCGTTGACAACCATGCTTAGGTTGTGGTGTCTCTCGGACAACCAAGAATCTACTAACTTCCTGGTATGTTTGCAGCTAAAAAAAGATCAAATTACAATTTACAAGAGATCAATGGACAAAGGAAGAGCGCAAGAACACTGAAACCTAATTGCCGCATTCAATTTTTCACGTCTTTCCTAGGTGTTTCGTTAAACGGACCTGTTTTAATGCCCCGGTTTAATGCAGTGCATGCAGCTTTTGTTTTGGATAACATAAAGATTCATAAGAAAAAAACATCGCTGTCATTTTCCGCATGAGTGGACTATAATTCTTACACATATGGCATGTAAAATTTGCACTAGTATACTTCGTTTCACTTTATCACAGTAGTAACTTTCTGGAAAACCATGAGACAGGGAAAATCTGTGAATTTCATTCATTTTAAAAAAGGAGTTCTCAGAGAATATTAAAAATTGTCGTCAGAAGTTTGGAACAATTTTAGAGAATTATAAAGATAGATATTAACTTTCATATAACATTGTAATTTTCCGCACAATTTGTATTTTTGAGCAATTACTTTTAATTTTCTTTTAACAGTTATAACAGAGAGCTGATAAACAGAAAATGAAGTAAGGCTTGAATTGTAAGGGTTCCTTCTCTTTCTTTCTCTATCCCTCTCTCTCTCCCTCTCCACCTCTCTTTCCCTCTCTCTCTCTCTCACACACACACACACGCACACACACCATATACTACGGATAAAAGGTCCAATCGATAATACCGTTTTCTTGTGTATCGAAATTTTATTTTTATTTCATTTTTTTCAAATACTGTAAAAGTGGTCATTTCTTGCTTGTCGTCGACTCTGTGAATGTCCATACCCAACTACATCAACCCCACGACCATGTAAATGTCTGTCCGACAACTCTCGCCCACGCTCGCCCACGCTCTCCCACTCTCGCCCACGCTCTCCCACGCTCGCCAACGCTCGCCAACGCTCGCCAACGCTCGCCAACGCTCGCCAACGCTCGCCAACGCTCACCAACGCCCTCCTATACTCACGCCCATATTCATGCCCGCGCTCCGGCGCATGCCCATACGGCACGCTATTCCCAAGCTGGACTGCATTTCCTCTCACTCACTCACTCGTTTACTCACTAATTCTCACTCACTCGTTCATTCACTAACTCTCACTCACTGATTCACTCACTGAATTCACTCACTAGCTCACTCATTCACTCACTCTTTCACTTTCACTCGTTCACTCTCTCACTCACTCATTCACTCCCTCCCTCACTCATCCACAGACCCACTCACTCATTCACTCACTCACCCATCCACTACCCACCCGCTCATCCACCCACCTACCTCTTTACCTGCATACCTAATAACCTGTCTACCTACCTATCCACCCACCCGCCTGGTCATATCGACGATAACACCCACGCCTACGCCACGAACAGTCCAACCCACATCCCCTAGGCCCACGCACATGCTCAAGTTCATGTCCACGCCAGCCATCGCCCTCGTACGACCGCCCGCGCGCTGCCCCCATACGCGATCCGCCGCTTGCCCACCACGCCCCCCCTTGCCACGCCCCCTGCGCGCCCAGGGCGCCTCCGGCGTAGAAGCGGGTACCTCGGGCTGTGTTGTTTCACGGGCGCACAAACACAAATGTTAGCTCAGGCAGCCACTGGAGAAATACACGGCTTCGCGTCTCGGCAAGGCTCCGCCTCCGTCGCCGCCGCCGCCGCCGCCGCCCTCTCCGCGCCGTCTCGATACATTTTCCCCCTGCAATATTATTTCAAGGGATGTTATTTCAGACAGGACTTATTTTTCCCGAAAAGGGAATGACGCGCACAATGGCTCGCGTAGAGTTTTCCGCGAAGAGATCTCTCTCCAGAACATTGGCTGACAGTATATTTTTCGAAATAGGGCTCGCACTGTTATTTAATTTAACGAAATTTTGTGTTACTGAACGATATTATTTTGTTTTTTCACGTACTTTTGTTTTACTCTCCAATTGAGGAGACTTCGTTTAGTGAATACTCCTCTATTCTGAAAAGTATCAATTGCTGTTAGAGGCGGCATTACAACCAAATGACGACTTATTAACCTACTCTGGAAGAAATTGAATCCGTAAATCTCGTTCTCATTTTTCTCAAGGAAGAAGGTTGTATATTTCAAAAAGAAATTCGAACACTACTTTTTTTATTTAAATTAAATACTACGTAATTCAATATTATGTTTCCTGCATGATTCCCAAACATTGTGCATTTGGATGGGTAAAATGAAGTATAATACTATAATATTTTTATTGTAGAAGATTACTTCTTTTTACCCATCCATATGGATTTCCATAAGATTTCTGCGGTAACGATCGAGTTTACATTGTTCATTAGTAAATATTATTGTGTAGAAAGTTAAAGTATTGTGAAAAAAAGCGTGATATGCTTGCAAGACGTTTGCAAAGCTAAGTGTGATGAATTTTAAATTTAGCAATATCCAGCTACCTGCCTGACCAAGAGGAAGACGTTACTGAAGAAGCCATTGAATTAGTGATCTGCGTTCGTTATTTCGACCACAGGTCTGCAACCAAATGGCTGTTTTCATAATTTTATATCATTCTTGTTTTTGGGCGCACTGAAATCGAAAATGACCACCGTTTCTTCCTAGGACTTCAGGTTTTTGTCACAATCGAAGCGTAACTTGGTCAGACAGGTAGCTGGATATTGCTAAATTTAAAATTCATCACACTTAGGAAAAAGACTGAATGTGGGAAACAAATTTATTTTCACTGCCAGTGCATCTACTTTGCATCTACTTTGCTACGCGTCTCCAAGCCCCTTTGGGGGGCGTTGAGCGCTTTGCGCTTCTCGGAGTAATCCTCCCATTAGTAACAGCGCTTGTTAATATTGTCTGTCGCGTCTCAGTCGGTTGTCAAGATGACCGCCATGTAGCATCTCCGCGTACGCGCCTCCAACCGCGCGCTCCTGTGTCACTACCCAGCGGCCAGAATTAGGAAGGAATAAGGATAGGGGTGGGGTTTAGGACACTTCACAGGAGTTGGACTAGCCCTTGTGAAGCAGCCGAACTCGTTTTGTTGGAACAAATTTCACATGAGATTCGACGGGAATCGAACCCGGATCTCAGTGGTCTCCAGTGCTCTCCAAAACATAAAAATACACATTTGAATTGGTCCTGAGATGGGGATAGCCTACCCTCACATGTTCATGCATGCATTAACTTATTCTCCGATTCCTCCACAATATTTTATTCCATTTCAGTCGTCATCCAGCTATTGTCTGTGTATGTCAGAATTAGCGCAATATCTTCAAGAAAGTGTAGTATTCATTCGCCTGACAGTTTCTGTTTCATATGTGGGTAATTCATGATGAAAAAGCAGCAGATGAATATTACGGATTTTGTTAAGAAAATTTATTTCGTTTATTTTAAATTAGAACTTTTAGAACTGACTAAGTTGATGTTTGGGCTCCGTAAAATATGTAAGCATTATTTCAAATACATTTGTTTTCTATGTTTATGGGACAAAATCACTGGAAGCAAAAATATTGCCTACCAAAAGTCTAGTTGTTGGGGAAAAGAATGTCCTAAGGGAAACATTAGTACCCCCTGAGAAGGATTTATTACTACGTCTACATTTATAATTAGGAATGATGAAGGCACTTCCCAGCGATAGCAAATGCTTCGAGTGCTTGGGATCCAAGTTTCCAGGTTTATTGGAGCCCAAACTGAAAGAGGAAGGTTTCGTTCTGCCGGATATTAGAAAACACTCATCCGACAAAGACCTCAGCAGTTCAGTGATTCCAACTCAAAATGAAGCGTGGGTTGCCTTTACTGTGGGTGGACAGTAAAACTTTTTGAAAAACCAAAAGGTCCCAAATCTCAAGGAGATTGTGGAAACAGTTGAAAGTCTCCCCAATACTTGGTTGCTCCATGAGTTTAAAATTCCATTATCTCAACTAACACTACGACTATTTCCCTGTAAATTTGGGAGCTGTGAGTAAAGGACAACGAGAATAAAGGGTTCCCATCAAGATATAAAAGAAATGGAAAGAAGGTATCAAGGGAAATGAAGTGCAACGATGACTATTGCTGAATGTTGTACTATATGGATCTTCCGGAAGCCGCCTACAATATAAAAATATCAAAAAGAAATTTGGAGTTAAAAACAACAACAAAAAGACGGTTTCACAAGCACTCCTGTTGAATGTGATGTTAGTTTTGTCGTCATCTAAGCAAATTAGTTAATACTTGTATGTAAATAAAATATTTGCGTTAAGAGTTTTTAAACGATGTTCATCCTTTTGTTCGAAAACCTGCCGTGCCGGTACAAAACGATTATCATTTCTAGATTCAGAGAACTACAAAACGAAAGAATTAGTCAACTAAACCGAAACATCTGATCCAAAAACTTTTTTTGTAGACCTGTGAAATATAACGGAGTAAAGTATATTGTTCTTAATTTTAATAAAGTGCTGTGATGTACAAGTCAATCCAAATTTCGTTAGCTTGTAAATTCTATCAGCCTCGTAATAGAATATTTCATGTATTCTATTCCTAATAGAATATATTTAGAATGGAGCCGTATGTTAAAAGCTTGAAGATATCAATAATCATATTCACTTTGAAATTTCAAGAGAAAATGTTTAATATGTAATATATTACATGTATTATATTGCTTATTCTTATCCGTATTTTTCCTAATAAAATGGAACAGTATGTTAGAAGCTTGAAGATATTAAGAAAATAATTCACTTTGAAAATTCAGGAGAAAAGTTTTCATTTTATTTCCATCATTTCCAACTGCATTATCATAATCGGAACAAGCTATACAAGGATTAGGTATTTTGAACCTGTTCCGGTTTCTGAGAAAAATTCATAATCCCCATCCCTTAGATCGATTCTTTCTTTTCCTCTGTTCCCGGGGGCAGTAATTCGTGAGTTGGTATTATAAGAATACACTATCCATGTTAATGTAAGGTCACAATAGTCTTGCTGATATTTTTCATGTTTTCTTTTAAATAATATTTTTATTATATATCCTAGAACTTTCTTTATATGAAACGAAAATGATGAGTAAAATATAGTATAATTTCAATAGGAAAATTAAAAATTAGGATAATCATTAGCATTTCCCTGTAGTGGCTTACAATTTATATACTAGCTGTGCATTCTATTTCGTCGTAAATGTCTAATAATTCTAGATCTTGAGCAGCATAAAATTCCTTTCGATGTTGAGTTTTCAATGTCGTACGGTATCAGCTCTTTCGCTAGTACACTTGCTAGAACGATGACCTGTCATTCCACTCTATCAGTAACACTGGAATTTGAACGTAAACATCAGCAAGAGTCGAATGCTCGTATTTTCTGAAGGGCAAATTTAACGCAACCGTGCGCATCAAAGCGTTTTCTATAGAAACCACCGCCTTAAGTTCTCTTTATATTTTTCTCTTTGAAGCCATGCTGATTTGAAAGAGGTTGCGGCGTATACAGAAATGGATATCAACATAATTATTTAAAATCATAACCAATGTCTTTGAAGTATTAATATTTTCAACTAAGGACTCATTCAACTCCAAATCAAGGTATTTCTAAATTTTAGTAAAAAAATAAAAGTATCAAATCCTCACTTTCTATAGTTCATTCATCGTAATTTACCAACGTAAAATCCGAGATAAAATGTGGATCCTAAATATCAGGTCCCGCGTAATGTAATAAAGTAAACAAATTTTGTCGTGAAGAATGGAATTTTAATGAGTAGTTGAAAGTGATAACATATTACTAAATTTAAATATTGTTTAAAAACAGTAATGTTGTGTACAGTAATCACAGTTATTGATAAGGATGTACATTCAAATATGATTTATTCAGAAATAGAAGTAACTTGAATGTGTCCACAGAAACTTCCCAAACATTCTTGAAAGAACGAAGCCATAATTTATCACATATGGAGCGAAAATATCATCAAAAATTTAAGAAATTATTCTTGAATACCTTTTTATATTTCTTATCTTACTAAACTTCTGAGCTACAAACGTTAACTTACCATGTATGGTACCCTGGATGTAGTTTCTGATCATGGTTTAACGTCTTGCTTGTGAGATGTGATTCAGTGATTCCTTTAAATATTTTTCGACGCACTTTCCTAAGAAGTATAGCTTTCGTCGTATCATTTAGTCAATTATTGATAAACAAATTTAATTTGTTATAGTTTAACTTCTGTTTAATTTGAATTTGATTTGTCATTGTTTTAAAAATATTGTCATTTCTCAATGAATTTTATATGACAATCCACATTATACAATTAAAGGACACGAAATACCATGTGTTCGCTTACCGAACACCTAATGCTTTTGTTTGACTTTTTGTGACAGCAAACAATTCCTTTTAAACAGCTCTTTCGGAAGAAAATTATAGAAACTTGCTTGCATTCACGTCACGCTTTTTATTCTAAAAATATTGAATCCTTCAAATTCACTGTTTCGGCAATTTAAGATCTATTCCAAGTATAAACTGTAAGAAAAGTTCTAAAATATTCATGTCATTCATTTTTTTCTTATTTAATATTCGGCATATTTCATGTACGGTACTACTGCAGAAAGTTTGTTTCCTGACGAGGTTTTTAACTCTCAGTTCATTTGTAGAAGGAGATGAAGATAATAATATAAAGAAAATTAATTCAAATAATAATAATAATTAAGATATTAACTCCACAAACTAGCAGCTTGGTGATTCAATTTTACTGACAAAATTCTTCTCTTCATAGTACTAGATAATCAACCTAGTCAGTGGATGAAAATTAAACACTCTTTTTCTAGTTTACAATTGTATAAAAAAGAAAACGATGGTTGTCCACGGTTTATTTCCAACTATAAACGTGTATGTCATACAAATTCAACTAAAGCACACTGCACAGGTCCTCAGATGAATATTTTATTGGAAAATTGATAGGATATCCGTTTCTGCGTAGAAGATAAGCAGAACCTGTGTATCTCTGACACACACAGCTTGTGAAACCACACCATTTAGGGCTTGATTTCTTGAGCTGACTTCTTCGACCACCTAGCAATACTGTTCTTCCACCCCCAAAAAGAAGTCTTCATGTTCATTGTACCCACAACTTCTAGGAGCTGTAGTTATGGTTTATTAAATTGCTATATCTGAAATTGAACCCAAACTCAACTAACAAAAATTTAACCCCAATATAAAAAATAAATAATCAAATTAAACAACATTTAAAGATATTTCTTTTTGATGGTAAAATTAGTTAACTATAAATATGTTTAGGCGCTGCAAATTCAATGAATTAAAGAATGAATAAATTATTCTCATGCTCTTCTATTCACACAGTTAATAATTCATAATTGATTAATTCTTCCTTTATTTATTCTGGCATGCTAGCAACAAGCTATCGACGACCAAAGCAGCAGTAGCAACATCTATAACATCATTATTCTCCATGAAATCACAATTTTTCGCACGGGTCGGAACAGAGTTGCAGACGCACTGCAACCGGCGGTGGCCATAAACCATACCATTTTACCAAACCTTCTTACGTCACAGACGACAGAGGTGAAGATCCAGAAATGAATAATTAGAGCTGTGATTTGATTTGCTGAGTCTATTGCACCCCTCACTGGTGGGAAGCAAGCAATCTCTGCCTATGGAAGAAAAATGCTATTTGTGAAATAATAATTCATAATTTATTCACTTACACCTGTGAATGAATTTGAGAAGCGAGGGAAGGAATAAAAGTAGCGGTAATAAGAACCCACAACCAAACTAAAAAAGCAAACCCTTGAATTTCTTCCCGCAAAACGCAAAACCTGGCATCCCACCGCGAGAACAGGGCTACCACCACTCCGGCCGCCCTCTCACCACAGGCACGCGCCGGTGCCGTCCGGCCCCGCCCCCGTCCCCGTCCCCGCCCCCGCCCCGCCCCCTCCCCGCGAAGGTCAATATTGATAACTCCATCTCATTGAAGTTTTAAAGCGGAGCGCCCGCTGTCCCGCAGCGAGCTCGCACTTTTTCATCGCGCGGCGCGGAGTGGCGCGAGGTGGCGCGGCGCCGCCTGTCAGCTGTCACCCCCGCGGCCGGCGCGGGGCGGCGCCACCTCCGCCGCCTCCGACTCCGCGGCGATCGAGCTGCTGCGCTCTCTGCCTCCCCGACGCCGCGGCGTCCCATCCACGCCACCGGCCCGATAGATAGAGCATCGCGCCCGCAGAGGTGGCTCAGGGCATCCGTTCGGTGTCACTGACTGGGAGGTCCTAGGTTAGAGTCCCGACGGAGGCAGGATTTCCGTCACTACATTACCGGCAGCGTACAAGTGATTCTGAGAGTTCTCCCGTCACGTGCTGTGGTATTATACGCGCACGTTCCTTGAGCCCCGGAATACCTACTCCCCACTCCTTTGCCAACATTCGTTGAATTAAGAATATACGATAACAACGAGCGTTGTACACAAAATCTGATCACCAGAAATGTTCACTCTCTGGTAATAGAAACTATTTTGCATCAAATAACGAACTACAAATTTGAAATGAAATGCCTTTTGTCCAAATAACCGAACTCCCCACTCCTCTCGCAACTAGCCAAGCGAGCGCTCAAGAAAATGTGCGGAAAATACGTCAGGAGACCTGCTCTGAAGCAATCAGCTCGCGAGGATTTGTTTACTTTCTTACAGTCAGGGTTCAGCGTTGCCGCTCATCTTAATTGCACGAGGTCTCGGTGGCGAAAATTGATTGATTGATTGATTGATTTTTCCCTGTTTCCGGGTGCGTCAACTGCTTTGGTCATTAGTCCTGTTAGTGTTGTGCATGTTTTTGTCGGGAGATGGTGGTGATCTTCTCCCGCTGGATAGCGAGATCTGGCGCCGACCTGCCGTCCGGCTAGTGGGGTTTCCCTCTAACCAGGACTCTCCCACCAGCGGGGCACCTCCCCAGCCGGGACAAGCTCTAAGCTCCCGACTGGTCTCCCGGAATATGTGATAGAGTAGTGCATGTTAGTGTGTGTGTGTGTGTGTAAGGGGAGAGGATAGGACAAGGAAGAGGAAGGACAGATCGCGCGCGGTCCGTGGCCCGTTTGGTAGGGTACTGCTCCGGCATTCGCCTGGTGTGGATCGGAGAAACCACGGAAAACTACTGTTCAGAGCAGCCGGCCGCTAGAATTTTCCTCCAGACAGCGAATGAATTCGAAAAGCTAGCTGAAAAGCTGAACAGCTAGTGTCGAAAATCCTGCCGTCGTCAGGACTCGAACCTAGGACTTCCCGGTCAAAGGCGCTGCAGTGACATCAGTTGATGCCCAGAGCTACTGCTCCCGGTCGGAGGCGAGAAGACGCGGCTTGGGCAAAGGTTAAGAACACGATATCAAGACGTGTCATAGTCTGCAAGTAAGTGTTAATTTTTTTATATTTCATTTATCTGTCTTGTAGGTAACGCCATGTGCGTAGTAATGTGAGGCAACAGCGCATTGTACTGTCAGATTCGCTTATACGCTGTCGGTACTGTAGCTAGAGAGTTGGGTCGAGTTAAGCTGCTCTCTGGAGGCAAGTTCTAGCGACCAGCAGCTCTGATCGGTAGTTTTCTGTGGTTTCTGCAGGCTCTCTTCAATACCAGGCGAATGTCGAAGCACTACTCTAACAAACGGGGCCAAGGAACGCATGCGATCTTTCCCTCCCCTTCCATATCCTATCCTTACCTCTTATACACACACACAGCGAATGAATTCGAAAAACTAACTGAAAAGCTAGTGTCGAAAATCCTGCCGCGTGTAAGTCAGAGAAGAGGTCAAGGCAAGGAAGACGAAGGAGAGATCGCACGCGGTCCGGAGCAGGCTGAGAGTACTATTCTCCAGGTGGCTGAATTCGACCTACCTATCCAGCTAGTGCTCAAAATCCTGTCACAGCCGGGACTCCCACCTAGGGCCTCTCAGTCAGAAGCTCTACAGTGACATTAATTGATGCCCTGAGTCAAGTAAGCCGTCTCCACCATTGCCATCTACTCAGCCCCTTCACGTCCTTTCTGCCATCTCCTCCCCGCCATTTCCGCTCTGCCAAATCCGCTCGGCCATCAGCGCTCTACCATCTACAGGTTGCCATCTCAGGGTCGCCAATTCCTCTTTCCTCTGTAACCACGGATCCGCCACTCAAGCTCCACGGACATCAATCCGCCATCTTCATTTGGCCACCTTCTATCCATTATTTCCGTGCAACCATCTCCGTCCCGCCCTTGCCCAACCTTCTCCGTTGCCGTATCTCCTATTCACGATAACCGCTCCACTATCTCCGCTCCGCCATCACCGCTCTGTATATTATACAAGAAGGAAGTCTGAGGTACAAGGAGGAAAGAGTGATACATGGAGGAAAAAAGTGATGCAAGGAGGAAAAGAGAGGTACAAGGAGGAAAAGACACAATGAGGAAATGAGAGTCAAGAGGGTAAGAGAGATACAAGGACGAAAAGACAGATACAAGGACGAAAAAGAGAGGCATATTGAGAAAAAGAGAGTTAGGAGGAAAAGAGAGGTAGGAGGAAGAGAGAGAGAGAGAGGAGGAAGAGAGAGAGAGGAGGAAGAGAGAGAGAGGAGGAAGAGAGAGAGAGGAGGAAAAGAGAGAGGGAGAGGAGGAAAAGAGAGAAAGAGAGGAGGAAAAGAGAAAAAGAGAGGAGGAAAAGAGAGAAAGAGAGGAGGAAAAGAGAGAAAGAGAGGAGGAAAAGAGAGAAAGAGAGGAGGAAAAGAGAGACAGAGAGGAGGAAAAGAGAGAGAGGAGGAAAAGAGAGAGAGAGGAGGAAAAGAGAGAGATAGAGATGGGAGCAAAAGAGAGATACAAGAACAAATCCAAACGAAAATAGAGGGAGATATAGGGGAGAAGACAGAGATGCAGAGAGCATGACACAGAGACGCAGAGCAGAAAACAGACAGCTCAAGAATACAGAGGCAGAGAGGAAGGGAGGAACAGAAGGGTAAGAAGAGAGGCAGAGAGACGGAGACGATGAGTCGCAGAACCGGGCTGAGGTGGTGCAGGGCGTCATCTGATGTCACTGTAGTGCATCTGACCGGGAGGTACTAGGGATCGAGTCTCGACAATGGCAGGATTTTCGACACTATCTTGATAGATAGGGCGAATTCAGCCGCTGCTGGAGGAGAATACTAGCGGTCGGTTGTTATGTTCTGTAGTTTTCCGTGGTTTCTCCCATCAACACCAAGTGAATGCCGGAACGGTGCCGTAAAAAATAGGAAGGAAAGACCGCGCGTGATCTTTCTCCTGCTTCCTTGTCCTCTCCTCACCCCCTTACTTACACACACTTACACTTACGTCCAGTACACTACCACACACGTCGGGAGACCAGTCATGTGCTTAGAGCTCGTCCCGACGCGGTGGTGCCTGCGCTGGGGGGAGATGCCTCGATGGGGAAACCCTGCAAACTGGCGTGTATGTCGGCGCCGTGTCTCACCAACCAGAAGAAAGAACATAGCCACCTCCCGTAACAATACCATGCATTACCCTTACGGGACTAAGGACTATGGGAATTGCCCGCCCGGAAACACGAAATAATCAATTAATTAATCAAGAGTGGCAGTGCGATGGAGAGGAAGAGTGGAGTGTGATGCTGAGGAAGAGTGGCAGAAGATTGACAGAGGCATAAAAGAAGACAGGCATAGAGTCAGAAAGGAAGAAGGAAACAAACGAAGAGGAAGAGGGGCGCTTAGCTGGAGAGGAAGTGAGGCAGAGAGATGGAGAGGCAGAGAGAGGGAGAGGCAGAGAGTTGGAGAGACAGAGAGATGGAGAGGACGAGAGAGATGGAGAGGACGAGAGAGATGGAGAGGACGAGAGAGATGGAGAGGACGAGAGAGATGGAGAGGACGAGAGAGATGGAGAGGACGAGAGAGATGGAGAGGACGAGAGAGATGGAGAGGACGAGAGAGATGGAGAGGACGAGAGAGATGGAGAGGACGAGAGAGATGGAGAGGACGAGAGAGATGGAGAGGACGAGAGAGATGGAGAGGACGAGAGAGATGGAGAGGACGAGAGAGATGGAGAGGGCGAGAGAGATGGAGAGGGCGAGAGAGATGAAGAGGACGAGAGAGACGGAGAGGGAGGCCGAGAGACGGAGAGGAAGAGCGGATGAGAATCGAAGAAGAAGACATAAAACCAGAGACTGAAATAGCGTCCCCGCCCACGCACTCCGCCCCCGCATCTCGTCGGCCGTCGCCTTTACGTCGCGACGTTTCGTCGCGTCATATACATCGCGTCGGGTCGCGTCGCGTCGTCGCGTGGTTCGCCTCCGCTGTGGCCGCGGCCGCCCGCGCCCGTCGCGCTGCCTCCGGCCGCTTACGTAACCTCCCGAGGGCCCACAGCCGCGCCGAGCCGCGCATTGCCTGCTCGCGCTGGGGGACGGAGCGGGACGCCGCGTTTTCTCCCGCTGGGTCGCTGACCGCCTTGCGTAACCGCGCCTCCGCCGACGCGACCGCGCGACGCAGCCCGGGCCCGAACCGACAACTATCGCAGGGTTTCCCCTAGCGGTGCCGTTCCTCACCCCGAGTTCATACGTCCTGCACTCTCAAAGATTAGCACTCCCAATATTGATCGAATTTTTAATTCGTGTGTGAGTGTGTGTGTGTGTGTGTATGTGTATGTCTGTGTGTGTATGTCTGTGTGTGTATGTCTGTGTGTGTATGTCTGTGTGTGTATGTCTGTGTATGTCTGTGAGTGAGTATGTCTGTGTGTGAGTATGTCTGTGTGTGCGTGCGTGGTTATTTAGGAAGATGGTAATAACATGAGTTGCACTGTCAATTGGGGTTGCACATGTGTAATTTAATGTGAATGCTACTTGGTTATCTATAAAGCTTGGTTTTCTCATGGTACCATTTTATTTATATTGAATTCTATTTGTTTGCTTTGTATGTATTGTATTTTACTTTCGCGTTTACGTATACGAAGATTTAGACGTAGTGTAGAGAAAGTTATATAAGGCAGCGGAAAATAAATTTCGAGATTTCAATGGAAATACAAGTTTTGAGGTCCCCTGATACAGAAAAAGTGTTGTTTTTTATAAAACGTCCGTCCGTCCGTCGTCCGCCCGTCTGTCCGCCCGTCCGCCCGTCTGTCCGCCCGTCCGCCCGTCCGCCCGTCCGCCCGTCCGCCCGTCCGCCCGTCCGCCCGTCCGCCCGTCCGCCCGTCCGCCCGTCCGCCCGTCCGCCCGTCCGCCCGTCCGCCCGTCCGCCCGCCCGTCCGCCCGTCCGCCCGTCCGCCCGTCCGCCCGTCCGCCCGTCCGCCCGTCCGCCCGTCCGCCCGTCCGCCCGTCCGCCCGTCCGCCCGTCTGTGTCAGTCAGTTCATCTGAGAACAACACTAGCGATTAGGATTTTTCCAAAACGACTATTCTCTGACTTGATTCTTTGCAATATTGATAAACATTCACTAAATTTTGGGGGTACTTTATATGAAGGACATTTTCATGATTTTCTTAAAAATATCTCCAAATATTTTCTTTAACATTCTTGTGAGAATACTGTGATACACTCTTATAAAGATAGCAAAGGGCCAATTTTCACTGTTAACTCTGAATATTCGAAAATTACAAAAGTTTGAATTTTTCTTGGCCCCTTCCTAAAACTATCAAATTCGAGATAGAGATTTTTTCTTCAAATGAAATTTGTTCTTCTCAAGTACTTCTTAAATCATTGTCACATATATTTTTTTAAAAAATATTAATTTTCTCGTAATTTTTATTGAAATATGGGCAAGTAAAAAATTAGATTTTCTCAAAAACCGCCCTAATGCTTACTTTAAACTTTTGGTAGTGATAGTGCTAAATGCTCTGAATCAGTTGACATACACACCATTTTCTTTCATTCTCATTTTTTCCGAAAATTACACAAATTTATCATTTTTAAAAATTACTCTCACTTCCTTTACACTATTTACACCATTGGCGATTGCATTATTGCATTTGTAGTAGGAGTGCTTCATATTATTTTCAGTGAAGTTTCTAAAAAACTTCGAAGTTTTCTCTGAAATCGAGCACAACGTTGAGCGGTTTCAGACTACTTTTCTTTAAAAAAATGCAAATTTTTCAACGAATATTTGCATTTAGGACCTGGTTTTACTCTTCTATAACATTCTTGAAGTCATATTTAAACTCTACCTTTAGGGAGCCGAAAAATTGAGAAACGTAGCAGTAGGGAAGAGGGCGGGGCAAAACCCAAAAGTTAGCCCGGACTGAAAAGAGTTGAAAACTAACTAGTACGAGAACGTCTATTCCATTTTGTAGGGCCACTGGTTTAAATTTCTATTTTGATATTTGTGTATGTTTGTCCTTAACTTCAACCATACGCTCGTCTGCGGCAATAATACTTTCTTCTTCTTCTTCTTCTTCTTCTTCTTCTTCTTCTTCTTCTTCTTCTTCTTCTTCTTCTATTATTATTATTATTATTATTATTATTATTATTATTATTATTATTTTATATAAACCTTCAGAGAGTTAAACGAACACGAGTCATGCGCCATTTTTAAAAGCTGTTTGTACAATTCGAAATAATTGAAGTCGTGTTTTAGAAACTTTTTTATAAATTTCCTTTATTTCTAGCAAAATTACAGGAAAACTACTGACGTTTATATATATATATATATATATATATATATATATATATATATATATATATATATATATATATTGTATACGATCTTATTTAAAAATCTAAATTTTATTTTTAGGACCGATTTGATTAAGAAAAATCTGGCGTCAATATTGTTGCTTAGCAATTTAATCTTTTACCAATTTTGAAAATTCAGAATCATCGAAAATAAGATATTCACAATTTTAAAAGCGTAATATGCTCATTCAAAAAAAAATAAAGAAAATATTTGGAGCAGGTTTCTTGACGAATAGTTGTTATTGGTTGCTGTTGTTGTTGTTGTTGTTTTTGTTTGCATATATTCTCTATACTACATTAGTACTCGAAAAAGTAATTATAGTACATAAATATACTAACAAAAACGTTGCCAATAATGCGTTATAATTGCCATTGTAATAAACATTCATGAAAACATTGATTAACCTATTGCATACAAGCAAATATGTTTTTGCAAATATTCAATAAAATATAAAAATAGTCACATTCCTAAATTTTCTGAGCTCATCCAAACTGAAAATTCCTAAGTAAATACTGATCTATTCTCGTCGCGTTACACGCACATAGGAGGACATGATATTACAAGTTGAATGTTGGAATAATGTAATTCAGTCGACTCTTGTTTAATCGATCGTGTCAAGGGACCGAGAAAAAATTGGAATGATCGAAAATTCAAATTGACAATAGCGTGCATTTTTTAAGGAAGTTAAAAAAACAGTTGCTATATTCCAAAATATTAAATATGCGGTATTTTACAAATGCCGTATATTGTGCGTTTTGCTCCAGCGAAAATATCATATTATCTTATACAAAGTAGTTATCTGTGAATAAGTCTATTACCTTGTATTCAGAAACATTGGTTATCAAACTTGTTGTCTGTTATTTGACTATTTGACTTGGTGATTTTTATTTCCATCGGATTGTTTATTATTACAAAATTAACAAAGTCTAGTAATTTATTGCTTGAAATGTGGCATCAACTACCCAATGTTTCTATTTTTTTTAATAACTTTATTCGATCTCTTTACGCCCTAGTTATTTTATCGAGTTTAGGGCTCTTGCAGAAGACTGTGACGGTAAACAATATTTTCCTATTTGGTGAAAGCAGTTTTTATCTAGTGAGATGGAATGATTTGGTAAAAGGTTCTAAAATTCAAATAACTTAAGAAATTGAACACGTTCTTCACTGGGGATATTAAGGGTAAAAGGGTTATCTTCTAAAAATTGAAAGGTCTGGCTAAATTATTAAGACATAATTCATTGAGATAAATATTTGACGTTCACTTAGTAAATAAGTTCCAGAATGAGGAAAAAATTCAACGAACACTTCACAACAAACTAAACAAAATGTTGGGTATTACATTGATAATAGAATAACACAGCATTTTATGTTTGTATTTATATTTTTAAACCGATAGATTTTACCCTAAACTTGATAAATCATAATTATATAATGGCTGAATGTGAATATTGAGAAACCCCACATGTCAATTTTTTCTGTATAGAATTACTTATAATTATGTATTGGAATGAATATATGAAGAAATTCCCCGCGTTCTGGCATTATCTGTATTGTTACACTGAAACCAAAGAGAAACCTCACGTGTAAGGACGATACGAACTTTCTCAATATTTTGAAATTTTCAGCTAGAGATTGCAAGTGATCATCAGTTTCAAATAGAAAGAATAATCGACATTGCGTCTTATTCTTTGACTGAATGGGTGTATCAAGAATATGTACCTGTAAATGAGAAGAAATTGAACGACCTAAGGCGATTTCAAACATTCCTACCAGAAAAAGAAATCATACATAACTTCGACTCTGACGTACACAATTGGCCCACGTGTGTCAAAGAATGAATCATGTATTGTAATGCAAAAAACAATATAAAATAATACGATTTGTTTCATTTTTGTCTTTGTGGTCCTTTATTCGCCATAAAGTATGAGTTAAGTAATATATTATGCTTATTTATTATAAAATATAGAAAAATCACAGATTTTTCACTAAAGAAACTTAAGTCTCAACAATTGGATCAAGATTACAGTTCATTAGCATCTTCTTTCTCCACACATTTTATCTAAAAACGAGAAGAAAAACCAAGTGTGAACAAAAATTTAAGACGTGGGATTGTTTTTGTTTCTTGTATAAAAATTGAAATGTGAGATTATTCGATATTCCCATTCATGCTAAGCTTACTCTCGAACATATAAGCATACGAGTTTGAAAATACCTATGAATCATGAGTATTTAGTTTTAAATCAAGGTTTAGGTTATCAATTGTTGTAATAATTTTATCACATTATGAGGTAACTTTTAAATAACTGAAAAATATATATTTTAATGTATTTTAATGGAACTGAATCTTTGCCCCGAAGAGAATGCAAAAGGAATGTCAAGTTTTAGGGTGCAGAATTAAATACGTGGAGTAAGATTTAAATAGTCTTAAGATTAATGTAAAAATGATTTATAGAAAAAATATGACATCGTTGTTAAACTCAAAAAAAAGACAATAGTGAAAAGTTGAAAAGTGTATTGCTGCTATGCACTTTGCGCTAGAAATTCGAGTCGTAAACTACTTTATGCCGAATGTTACTGGCATTTATTATTAGTAATTTTTAATTGCATCAATGACTTGGAAATTTATATGCCACTTCTTTCCAAGAATGTGATTCTTGAACTTGTTAGAGATAAGATCACCGGGTGTGCAGTATCGAGCAACATTACAAGAAGTATAAATCGTACTCGTATTTGACGGAGCTCAAGACACAAATACACAGGTTTTGCAATTAAACAAATTTTGCCGCCGAAAATCCTGCCGCCGTCAGGACTCGAACCTAGGACCTCCCGGTCAGAGGCGCTGCAGTGCCCAGTTCGTGTGAGTGCCAATACACCCCTTTATCCACCTGCTAGATTCAATGTTTTTTCTTTCCCACTTCAGAAAAAACTTAATTTTGAGAAATGTAAGCGTATCTTTACTACTTGAGGCGTACATAACGTGATAGTAGTTCTGAATGAGACTCATTGTAGTGGACCTTGCATTATGTATTTATGATGATCACCTTCTGACTTAGAGCGTAAGGAAAGAGTATTGTAAAGAAAGATATTTATCATATTTAGATAAAATATTACACGAATCTGCGAAAGCAATGCAAACATTACTTCATAGCAAAAGTAAAGACACGAGAGACAAAAGTAAAGTAAAGAGAGAAAATATACTATTTATAAATCTTGAAAAATAGAAAAACCAGTCACTTCTGATCCAGAAGGAAGTTTGTTCGCATACTTTTCAGAACGGGTAAATACAACACGATTATATTTTTTCACGTTTATATTATGTTTACACCCAATATGTTTTACTTTTATGCATTTAATTTATTCATGTTAAATATTTCATATTGTTCCATTAGTCAGTTAATGACAAAGCAACGCGCTTTTGGCCCTACTTGGTGCTGATCCAAGCTGAAGAGGATGTTGGGTGGGAATGACAATATTGATAATTCAGATTGCAACTATTTAATAGATTTTGTAAAAATAAAATATGTAGGAATTATTCCAAAAAATTACATTTCTTGTCAATACCGTATTGACAGAAAAGAACTAAACATATACTTAGTGGAGGCACCAGACGACAAATATATTCTTATGAAGAACAATTTTAGCAAATAAAAGTATGGTATTTATGCGAAATTGACAAATGGTATAAAATTGCCTAATAGTATGCTAAATTGTTGTTATTACATTCTCCAATTCACGTAATAGAACATTGAATATTAATATCTCTGACTAGTAGTAGTAATTATTTGGTACTAAATGTTGAAGATTGGTGTATTGCGTGTGTGATGTGCATTTTTTGTGTCCATAACGTAACGAGTCGAAATTAAATGTATTTCGAACGAATTTGACAACAAGATGACGGCCTACGTGGGATAGGAATGCAGGTTGGCAATGGTTTCGATGCCATGGAGACGATCGACTTTGAAAGAATACATGAAATCAACAACCAGATGGGAAATGGACATTTTAAAACGTGGCGTATATGATTATAGGAGTTTTCAGTCACAGTGGTATGGCTCAGTGAGGAATTTGGATGTAAGAAGGTAATGTGATATTGACTACATATTCAGTTGAGGACAATATTAACGAAAAGTGGATAGACTGGAATATTTGAGAGAACTGATAGGAAAATCTACAGAAAGTTTGACATAAAAAAGGACTTTTGGTTTTTTGAAAGATAATGGAGGAAAAAGTAAACATAGATACTGGTCTGGAAATTCGTTCTATTAATTAAATGTTATATTATTCTTGTCGTTTGCAAACAATATTATGTAAAGTTTTTTCGTTTTTGTTATCACTAATGAACTCTTTTACTTTGAAATTGGGTAAATCGGAAATTAACGGTTCTTTTGGCAAGAAAAATTTCGTTCACCAGGAGTCGATTCTCAACAACGCGAACAGAAGAATGTATGATACAAGACATCGTTGTTATTCATTTTATTGCCAACGCAATTTTACAAGCAACGTAGTTGGCAAGTGTTTCAGACGTGCTAACGCACGTCCTTACCCGACGGATCCAACGAGCTGAGTTCGCGCCCTGGTTTGCGCCTCCGCTATCGCTCCTGATCTCTTGCTGTTTTGTATACTCGTACATCTCTCACTTTTAAGGGAATTTCTTTTAAAGAGAATAGTTCTACACTGACCTACACGAACAACTACAATTATCAATGAAACAACAATGATCAATGAACCACAATGCTCAAATAATAAATAATTAAAAGGTTTTATATACTTCATTTTTAATTTTATATACCTCCCTCACTTTTAAGGGAATTTCTTTTAAAGGGAATAGTTTTACACCGACCTACACGAACAACAACGAACAATGAAACAACAATGAGCAATGAACCACAATGCTCAAATAATAAGTGATTAAAAAGAAACAAAGGAACCGTGCCACCGCCAACTTCCGATTAACTTGAAATTGAAAGCGTTTTGGATTTGATATTTCAGTAAGTTGCCATATGTATTTGTATATGTGTGTTCAGTAAGTTGCATACACGGTGTATGCCGTAGAATCATTGGGGTTCAATGAATAATTAAATGAATATTTTTATTTTCTCCCCATTAAGTTAATACATTAATGATAAAGTAAAATAAAACCATCTCAACAGTGACTTAAGTATAGTATTTTTACCCTTTTCTTGAGTTTTGCTTGGCAGTTGCGGAGTTTTAATTGCATGGGTACAGTTGATGTAGGAATAATCAACAATTATTCCCGGAATTCATGGGTTTATTTAATTTACTAAACGAAAATAGTAGAAACGAAGAATAGAGTAATATTTGTGGACGCAGTATATTGTTTCCCACAGTGATGTTGCTGGACAATCTTTGTTATATCGGATATAATAATGAGTCACTGTATCTACAACGTATCTGTGAGTAAGTTACTATCCAGACTACCATTCATGGAAATTACTCGTCAATCTAATTTAAGTCCAAAAAAGTTTGGTTTGTTAACGATAAACGAATATCAGATTATATACAAGCGAAGTCGCTCTGTCTTCTTGTTCATTAAAATACTTTGGGGGATTGATAATAACTCTGGAATACTTTTGAGAATTATTCCTCCAAATTTTCATAATCATTCAATAATGTGAGAATCAATGCCGTACAGTACTAATTTATAGTGTAAAACTTTACTAGAAAGCATTAATTATCTGGTAGAATAATATTAATTATACTACAAGGTGGGTTTTTATATACGCATTTAAGGAACTATATATTTGTTTCCATGAAAATTCACATTCTACTGTAAAAAACGTTCACGTGCTTAGTAGCACGGTTTAATTTAGTTTAATCGCTCTGAAATTATACAACTTTAATTTTTGCCACATGTCAAAAACGAGACGGCAAGATCCAATAAATGACTTTCGAAAATGTATTTATTTTTATTTATTTATTTGACGTAAAAAATCAGTTAAAACTGCGTATGACGTGCCATGGGGACAAGTGAATTGTGCATATTTTCAAAATTCTGTGATCCTACACTAAGTCATATACTACTTGAATTCTGAATGAAAAAAAGCTCCCATGTAATAAAATCTATTTTCAAGGTTAAATAAGCAATAAATTTTGGGCTCTTATCCATGTTGTCCATCGGAATAATACTTCCTGCCGCGACAACATGGAAACGAGAATTTGAATCACTGAATTCTAGAAGACGTGCACAGATAATGAAGTTACATTTATGTCCAGAAGCAAAACAAGGGGCCATCTCAGCATTTGCTCGATGGATAAGGGAAACTGGACGAAAAACCTGATCGAGATGGGGGTCATTGGCCCGGAAGCTGCGATACAATACTTGTTACATATTGTTTAGAATTATACAGTCCAATGGTAAATAATACATTAAATATCACTGTTAAAATTAATGTTACTTTCCTTGTGATACTCAGTATAGTCTCTCATTGTATAGAAACAGTTACGCAGCAGAAACGATTTCACTTTGAATATAAACTTTTCTATCGAATTTAATCGTTTAATGTCATCTGGTAAAGTGTTGTAAAATAATGTACTACATGTATTGTGTGTGATTTTTTTGTAATGAGCTGTTGATACTGTCATCTCATGAATATGATTTCTACGTCGAGTGTTATAGTAATAGACATCGGCTTTTTCTGAAAATATTTTGCCGCCCTTAAGCAAGTCATTTTTGACAAAAAATACTGATTCGTAAATGAACAGAAATTAGCGACATTCCTGTTGGTGTTTCGTATTCAAAATTACTAATATTCTTTCCAGTGTACTAGAAACATTTTTGTCAAATATATTTTATTTATTTATTTATGTATTTATTTAATTGCAATAAAGGTGACAGGCTTTATACGACAGCGAGTGATGGGCGGGGAAAAAGCTATATGTTTTGTTATTGAAACTACTCATCATTATTATTTCAAATCTGTTTCTTTCTCCGTAAAGAAGGTCAAACACCTCAAAACGATATGAAATCCACGAAAAGAATAATTCTATATTATGCAAATGAATTGCGGAAGTTAATTCTTATATATATATATATATATATATATATATATATATATATATATATATATATATATATATATATGTGTGTGTGTGTGTGTGTGTGTGTGTGTGTGTGTGTGTGTGTGCGCGCGTGCGTGCGTGCTTGCGTGTGTGTGTGTGTGTGTGTGTGTGTGTGTGTGTGTGTGTGTGTGTGTGTGTGTGTAATAAACGTTTGAAATAATCGGCAACCAACTCTATGAATGTTCTTGCAATTATTTAACTAACGTCATCTGTTTATATCGATGCATATTCAAGTAGCAAAATAATATTTACACATTTTAAATACCATTTGGAACTTCTGTCTGTTGATAATAATAGTGAAGTTTGTTTAAGTTAATGTATTTTTCATTTTTATAACTTATCTACATTAAGTGCCTTCAGCTACAGGAAAAATGACCTTGTGTTTCCGTCAGTATTTTGCTTTATTGAGAATGCTCGTTGCAATTATTTTACTGTTATATTATTTTTTGTATCAGTAAATTGAAAAAAAAATATGAGTGGAATGCATATAAATAAAATTATTATGAGCCTCAATATTATTACAAAAAGTAGCTCACTCTTTAAAAATCCTCTTTTCTCTTTCACTTTATTGATATGCCGCTCAGGAGTACGTTGAATTTAATTTCAATAATAGTAAAATTTCACTTTTTAATCAAAATAAGTCTAATGTTTTACAAGAAAAGAAATATTTAATTAGTGGTACAATATTAATTTTAATTTGGTCCATTTATTAGATATCTTGGTTACTGTTGACGAATCTTAGGGAAGTCCTCTGACAAAAGTATTTACATAAAGATAAATGATTATTGTGCGTGTTATGAATATTAATACTGGGAATGTAGCATGAGATAGATCGTCATGATCATTCACCGCAACTCTTTGTTGACCTTTGGACTTTCATTGCAGTTTCGTCCAAAATGATCTTCATGCGCTATGTTACTTGCCCACCAGCACTGCATGTCGCCTACAGCGTGTATTTTCATGACGCCTATGACGTGTAATTTTTTTCTATTTGGGTATTAATCTTCGGAATGTAATAAATGGAACTATAATACAGTTGCCTGATACTTCCATTCTCGGGCATTGATATTTGCATTGAAAATTATTTGTAAAATAATTTTTATACCATTCGCATGTTTTATTACAAAATTAGATTTAATTATCTCCAATCTTAGGAATCAAGTCGTAAAGATTCACTTGACGCAGTAATTCACAGCATTTCACCACTGAAGATGCTTTGACACTTCCAAAAGTACTTTTTTCTAGAATCCTTCCAGAATATTCTAGATGGATCCGGGAAAAAACATGTATCAATCGATCGTGTCATGAGTAATCTAATGAGCTTTTGACAAATTTTCTATGTTTGTTAAGATTTCCCAAAATGCGTTTTCCGAGAATTCTCTTAAGACGTTCCGGAAGGTTCCGAAAAGTAGTCAGTCCCCAATCTGAAGATCGAGACCCGTCGACAAGTCACATGCCCTGAACACTGGACTGAAACGCGTCGGAAGACGCTGATGAGAAAGGTTACTTGATTCCTTAAAATTACATTTAAATGAACAGCGGAAGTTACATTTTTTTATTCGGAATAATGAGAGGATGCCTGGATCAACCAGCTAGTTCACGTCTAGTTAGTACACTATCTAGTTGGCCAAATACTACACTTCATGTCAAAATTCCAAACTTAATGGAAAAAATGCGTATTTCCTGTTTCGGTTTCTTCCACCATGTAGCAGACAAACGTGTTTTTCTTTTTAAAAGTGCTATTTCCGGATGTCTTTCAAAATAAATGAAAACATATAAGTGAAAATACGTGAAGAATGGCCTCTAACAAAAGTGAATTTGCAGAGTAGAAGTTAATGTTTTAATAGAGGGGCCCTGAGAGCAAAAATGTATTTTTATGGAATTTCATAATATGCAAGCATATAATTAATTTTGTCTTGCATTGAAAGACGTGATTGAGTTTTACCACACTTGTATAAAAGTCTAAAAGTTTCAATGAGTATCCTTTCCTTTTTTCTCTAAATTTAAGACCCCGTATTAGAATTTTATTAGTTACAATATTTTTCGGTTCTCAACAACAAAAAATAATTCATGTAGATATTGGTGAAAAGGATTTGAGATGCATATTGCTTCAAGTGATATTCAGTATTTTCAGGTTCCAATTTAAATATGTTTCGACAACAGCTCTTTTTGTTTATGGACTGCTAAAAAATCTCAAGGGTCAAAACCCTTAGTTTGGGGTGCCAATTTGATTTGTTGAGAGGTGCACAATACATGAAGAATATTTTAAGAACATAAACCGGAACCTGAAAACACTGGTCAATCTGAGTTATGCTACTATGAATTTCAGCTTTCAAATATAAAAAAAAATTCTCTGGAGGTGAGTTGGAAACAACCTGCAATCAAGCGCCGTAGTGACACCCATTCGGCCGTTTCAAAGTCTGCCGGATGCTTCGCCACGCTCTTTGCTACTGACGCTGTGACGTCACGTTTCGCTCTTGTTCCTCGTGCGCAACAGCGGCGAGGTCTGACCTGTTTCTTGGTTACGATGTCGGATTCGTTAGTTTACGCCCCTTGGAGCGTGACACTTCCGCTTCAGATGTTACACTCAAAACGCCCGCGCTGGGAAGTGTGGATACGACACCAAACATGGCGGACCTCCGGCAGACGATGTTCGCGCTATCTGTTAACATACTGTGAAAGTAGTGCGAAAAGTGCTGCACTCTAGTGGCGAATGTTCCAATTTTATTGTACCGTTCAAGTTGCTCTCCCAAATCGGCTGATAGGAGCGTGCTTGTCGTTGGTAAGTTACAATGTCTGGAGTTTTGTGGTGTTTATTCATTCGGTGTAAGTGTCAATACGCTCGAATTTAAATTGCGAGGAACCCTGGGCAATCACAGTATTGTTATCGGTAAACTTGTGCCAAAAGCATTATTGCAAAACGAAAAAAAAACTGATTAAGAATAAATGTATTGGCTGCAAAAATATGAAGTACTGAAAAAAAAGTTCTAAAAGTTGTTTTCCCAGAAATTAAAAAAAATGTCTCTAGCTTGAAAAAGATGTATTATTTAATATCGTATGTAAGGTTTATTCTAGTAGACTTTTTCTGAAGAAAACATTTTATGTTTTGACTTTTGTTTATTAACTTTTAGTTACTTTTAGTTATATTGGGTTTTCTTTGAACCATTTTCATTGTTACGAAATATAAACGAAAATCTAAATTATCAGACAATAGTGTGATAATTTTAACTAGATTAGTCTTTTTTTAGATTTTTTATATATTTTAACTAGATTAGTCTTGGTCCATGGTATGCTAATTAGTATCATCCTCACATGCATTTTAACTTGCTTAATTTCTTAGTCATCGGTATCTTGTCCATTGATACTACCACATTCACCCATATTCACCATTCATTTCAATACTTTTGTCCATTGGTGTCCATTCGGGTAGAAAATTATTATTATCAGGTGGTTTAATCTCTCCAAATACGCTCAAATGGAGAAAAGGTAATAAACAATATTTTTTAGGGTTGACAATTGGTGTGCTCTAGTGGTGTTGCCCATTTTTCAATGAAAGGCGTGTTTTAAAAATGGAGCGATTTTGGAAAAAATAGTGGTTGTCAATATTTCACGCAAAAGTTGACGAAAATTACTCATATTTTCGAAAAAGTGTTCGTTTTATTAAAAGACCTATCTTTCAAAAACAGATTTCTTAAAGGAAAAAAATCTCTCTAAATATTGCAGTAGCAGTTGTTGCCTCATTTTCGTACATCTCTTTAAATTTTCGAAAACTGCAAAAGTTCAAAATTTTTTTAGCGTCTTCCTACAATATTGATGATAGAGAATTTTGAAGTGAAACTTCTAATGCGGTGTTCGCCATGCGGTGGGTAATAAAATGCTCTGACGAAACGGAAGGGATTTGAGAAACGAATGTAACGTATTGCTTTCTCCCTGCCTTAGTTGCTATCATAGGGATCAGGGTCGTCTATTACGGTAAAATGTTTTCAAGAATCGTGAAATTCGTTCAGTTACGAGTAAGAATCGAGTTCAGTTACGAGTGAGATGGATGCCATTTTAAATATTTTAAGCATTCATTACCAGATGGCAGGAAAATATTTTGCATTCATAAGCAGTATTGTTACATGACGTCACCTACATTCTGCATTACATCTGATTTATTACATTTAATGGTTGTTTTGGATACATTTCTACATAAAGGTATACAAAAGGACATTATTTGAACTTTCCGAATTAATTCAAGTATTAAAAGTTTCAAGATCAAAAGTAGACGTAACAACGGGAATGAAGTTTCTTACTGGTTTTCGCAAGTCTATTTGTACATTAACCGCCATTATGATATGTTGGACTGTAATAATTGTAAGGTTTCGTTTTGGTCCAAGTTATTTACTGGCAAACGTACGCTGACCGGGAGTTTCTAGAATTCCAGTGGCAACGGTTGCAGGATTTTGGACGCTACCTTGTCAGCTAGGTGCTTTCGGTAGTTTTCCGTGGTTTCTGCGATCAACACCTGCCGAATGCCGGAACAGTACCCTAACAAACGGGCCACGGACCGCTCGCGATCTTTCCTTCCTCTTCCTTGTCCTATCTGCACCCCTTACTTACACACACTTATATGCACTACACTTCTACACATGCCGGGAGATCAGTCGGGAGCTTAGAGCTGGACCCGACTGGGACGGTGGCCCGCTGGTGGGAGATTCCTGGAGGAAAAAATCTCCACAAGCTGACATAGGTCTGCACCGGATCTCGCTATTCAGCGGGTGAAGTTCACCGCCATCTATCGCGATAAAAATATGCACGAATGATCTTAGCAGTTGATGCGCCTGGAAACATTAATCAATTAATCAATATTGAAGTTATTTCGTTTTTTAGTCTTTCTTCAATACTTTTATAATAATGTGCCAATTTTCATTTCGTCGTTGATGATGGACAACCTCCTATTTGATGAAATTGGCTATTTTTTTACATTTTTTTATTAGTGATTTACAACTTATTTGTTCTACAGTTTGATCAGAAAGTTTCCCAAGAAAATGAGAAATTCTGGTCTTAAAATAGAAAATAAAACAGACCTTATGTGTGACTTTTACAATTTATTGATGTTACGAGGAATATCTCGAATGTGGTAAGAGCCACATGGGAGGTTTTCGTAAGGTGCTATTAGAAAAATATTACGATAAATACATATTTAATACTGATATACTGAAAGTGTAGAGTGCCTGAACTTAGCTAAGAACCTAGCCTGAACTGTACATTATTAACATCAAACCGGGAGAGGTGGCTCAGGGCATCAACTGTTTCTGCAGGGCCTCTGACCGGGAGCAAGAGATCCGACGGTAGCAGGATTTTCGTCACTAACTGGATAGGTAGGTCAAATTCAGTCGCTATCGAAGAGAATTCTAGAGGCCGGCTGCTCTCATCGGTAGTCTTCCGTGGTTTCTCCGATCAACACCAGGCGAATGCTGGAGAAATACCCAAACAAACGGGCCATGGACCGCATGCGATATTTCCTTCCTCTTCCCTGTCCCATCCTCACCCCTTAATTGTACACAGTTACACTAGCATGCACTACAATACCACACATGCCAGGAAACCGATCGAGAGCTCAGAGCTTGTCCCGACTGGGGCGGTGCCTCGCTGGTGAAAATAGACCTGGTCGTGGGTAAACCGGGTTTCGCCATCCAGCGTTGGAAGATCATCACCACAACCGAGGAAAAAAGCATGCACTACACTTAAGAGACTAATGACCATAGCGGTTGACGCGCCCGGAATCACTACCTACCTACCAACCAACCAACCATCCAACCAACATCAAAAAGTGTTTTTCTTCCTCCTGTAATATTTTTTCACACAGAGGAGGTTACCTATTGTCAACGATGATATGCAGTATAAGGTTATGGAAGGATCATTGGGCGGAATTCGCTCCCTAAGCATACTTCTTTGTCGAGTTTTGCTGGGAACAACTTTTCCTCCCATTAACTTTGACGCTTCACTTTCATTCTTTTGGTGATCTATGGATGCTGAATTTACCAAAATGATAATTTTACACCTCTAAAGGGGAAATTTTTGTGAAAAATAAACTACTTGAGAAAAGGTTGTTGTTTCTTTATAAATCATTAGCGTTTCATAACAAACTATTCAAAATAATTGGACACTCTACATTTTAAATTCGAGCTACTTGAGAAAAATTGAAATTATCAGTTTTCTGAAGTTGGCTGATATAATTTTTGGTAAATTATCAAAACATGATTACTTGAGCCACAGAATACCAACCTCCACTTGTTTACTAATTTTAATTAAATTAAGAATAAGTGATAGCAATGAGCGTTGCTGACAAAATAAGAAAATCAGAAACGTTTTCTCCTATGAAATAGAAAATACTTTGCTTCGAAAAACGGGCTTCAGATTTGATAAAATAGTACGGGTATGTTCTATGGTACGGGTAGCTGGCTGTCCCATTGTAGCAGAACACAAAAAACCTAGCTCATAATTTTAGGCTAATTAAATTATTCATCCCCAAATTTTAGACTCTTGTTGTTTTCTCAAAAATCAGTGTTCAGGCAGCTTTAGAATAAAGCCAGCTGATACAAAATCAAAAATTAAAGTTAGAACAAAACTACTTATACCTGAATTTTAGACTAATTATAGGCTCACAAAAATGCTAATATTATAAATATTAATGTATTATGAAAAATTATAACAATTGCAGATCGCAGATCAGAGAGACTATGCTACTCGTAATAATTTTCAATATATATGGTCTAAGAATTAAGTGTTTGTCAACTTTAGAAAAATGTTGCAACAAAACGGCCCAACTGATCAAGAACACACTTCCTCAAGGCATTCGGCAACTAATAATTTTTAAATAGGACAGCAGAACACAGTTTATTTTTAACGCATTATGCGTATGATTACGTAGTATTTTTTTAATACAGTCCTTGTTTAAGTGCTCGTCAACTTTAGCAAAAATTGTTGCAAAAATACAACACAACCCCTCAATTACGCACTTCCTCACGACATTCAGCGCCTAATAGTTTTAAAACTAGGCAGCAGAACACAGTTTCCTTTTAACATATTACACACATGATTAGGTAGAATTTGTAGATATAGCCCTTGAATTAAGACTAAGAAACCATTACAATAAAATAAATGTAATGTTTTTGAAATATTTCTCTCGCAGTTAATAATTACATTACCAGCAACTTGTATACATTATTGCATTTATAAGCACTTCATTGCATAAGTACGTCTAATGATTTCCAATGACGTTTCGCGAAAGCTCAAACATTTTTTTGATAAATCGCTTCAAATTGCGCATTTATAAAAATACTTAAAGGATATTTCCTCAAAAATGGCTCTAAGTTTTTCGATGAAGCGTAATAAAGATGGCAACTGGGAAGAGGTGGGACAAAACCGAAAGTTCAAATCCAAGAAAATAGAGAACTAACTTAGCCACGAGAAAGTGTGTCATGAGAGAGAGTCTGTAACATCCCTTTTCTTTCGTACTCGTACGTAATAATTCGAGGCAAATACGTAGTATAGATAAAGTTATGGATTTAACATGGCAAAATCCTCGATTTTTCAGCAAAAAACTCGTTTGGTGGAGACCTGGTACCGGGAAAGGGATAATCTTGTTTTAATATTAGCGACATACCGATATGCCACATGAAAATAAACTAACATTTATTTGTAGACTATATGGTGGAATATGCATTAGGAAATATCACGAGAGCATGGGCTTAGCAACGACCGTGAATAAACAATGTAGTTTTGTTTTTTGTAAATGCATTAAGAGGTGGCTAGATGCCGAAAGTAGAAAATTTGGGATTGGGCGAAGAAGTTTAGACGATCGAAAGGTCAGCTACACCAAAATATAACGAACGAATGGATTGGCTGGGTGAGAGGACGGTCAAATGTTATGAAAAAAGAGAAGGTAGTAATACGAAGTCTTCGAGGGGTGAATCATGCAGGAAGATTTCATTCTGACCGGCATCGCGTGTCTGAACTGATCGTAGGTTCGTGAGAGAGGGAGCGAGTGTAGTGCAGATAGTCAGAGTCGGGTTATCAGATCGTGAAATTTTAAGGACAGTAAATGATATTGCAGATATTGCATGTGGAAGTAATATTGATGCATAAATTGGGACTTTGTGGGGAGTGGTAATCGAGTAATAGATTTCGGGACTATGTCATAGGACATAATCGGGAGTGATAATTTTGATAGTTTGAGACCAGCTTGGATAGGGGCAGAAGAGGATTTCTTGGGACTTTGGACTACGGCAAGCTCGCAAGATATTTCGACTGAGAAGTCTACGAGGGACATCAACGAAGAATAGGAGAAATAAGTTAACCGCGGTATAAAACTGTAAATTCAGAGATATCTTGATCCAAGGCACAACATAAAATCATTTTGTTAAATTCACTAAATTGTTTGCTAAATAGGTAACAATAAACTTTGTTAAATTTTGTTCTTCAGAAAAGAAAGTGATCTTTCATTTAGTCAATCCAAACAGTAATGAACTAGGAATAGAATCATTCTATTTCAGATTCCCAGCTGCGCTGTATAGTCTGCGGATCCTATAATCCATTATAAAGGTAATAAGGATTATAATATATCGTGACCCATTGACCCAGCAAGCCGGACGCTAAGATCTTTGCAAGAAATTAATGTAGAGAGAAAATTTGTATATCTCA
>BLKR01003535.1:0-141301 GCA_011170035.1 Teleogryllus occipitalis | reverse complement strand
TCGCCTTCTCCGACGTCATCTCCCCCGTCGTCGTGTTCTCCATCGTCGTCTTCCCCGTCGTCGTCTTCCCCGTCGTCGTCTTCCCCGTCGTCGTCTTCCCCGTCGTCGTCTTCCCCGTCGTCGTCTTCCCCGTCGTCGTCTTCCCCGTCGTCGTCTTCCCCGTCGTCGTCTTCCCCGTCGTCGTCTTCCCCGTCGTCGTCGACCTTTTGTTCTTGTTCTTCTTCAGTTTATTATTAGAAAACGATATCTGATAATTTTCATTTGAACTAATCAGATACAACTAAAGACGGGCAGCAACTACAATTTGGCTTCGTTTTCATACACTTTTTCGGTTCTATTATGTATGTTAAAAATATAAAAAAAAATTGATTACTGAGTATTTATTTTTACAAAAGTATTTTGTATTGGTTGGAAATCATTTCAAGAAGCAGTTGTAATTTTTGTCATGTTCAAGGAAATTATTACGCTGGCATTTATGATACGAGCAGTTGTTACTTAGAATCCTGTTCATTATATTTGTTCTCATTGTAAAACTTGTGAATGTGTTTGTGAGAGCCAAAAATATAGGCAGTGAAATACACAGCAGAAAATCCTACGGTGCACGAATGAAAATTCTCTGGTGCGTAATAGATCTCGTTTAATCCCCACAGTGAAATTTGTGGTCGCTTCCCTCCGGCTACATGGGAAACGCAGCACATGAGAGCTTCCGACCGTTTGGGCTTGCCGGCGGCGTGGAGAGCATACTTTTGTTTTGGATATCCTATTGTATTTGCCCTTCAGTTGTTTGAGGTGCAAAAAACTGGTATGTAAGGGTTGTATATTGATACTGGTTGTTCTAAATTCGTAACACTTAAAATAATTTTGGAGGCATAAATTTAATACTAATGTTTCTTACCGGTTTTTTTTGAATAACATTAGGAAAACTTGCAGTTAATTCATGAGATATGTTCCAGAGGGAAATCATGTGTAATTTTTTCTTGCATGTATCTTTTCGAGATATATATTCTAAATGTTTTGGTTTGAAACTAATATTTTGATATCACTTTATATTAAATGTTTCTTTATATTTTTAAAGAAAACTAAAATATTTACTTATATTAGTAAATGTGTAATGGAATTGGATGATATCGCTACTTTTGTAAATGTAATTAAATTATTATTACGTTTCATATTCATCTAATTGGATATATGCTGGAATCATTAACAAAAGCCTCAAAGAAGCCTCAGAACCATTGAAGGGTGAATTTTAATTCGATTGACAACACGACAGATTCGTTTCATTTAGAATTGAGACTGGAATTCATAAGCAGGACTTTTTTGCCAGAACTGCTTTTTCCCCGATATTGTTGATTTGAAATTAAAGTAAGTCTTCATTCCTGGAGAAGAGAGTTACCAAGTTTAAGAGCTATTTAATGTCCGCTGAAAGCGGAAATCTTACCTAGATTGAGATAAATGAGATGAACTTGACAATCTTAATAACGAGTAATAATTGAGACTGCGTTGTCTCATTATGTAGACTTAAAACAAGTTTTACGTAGAAGTCTAGAAAATGAAAAGTTGATATGACAAATTTTACCAAAGTATATTTTCTCTTTTTAATGCAATGTTATCGCTGATGCTTCTTGCTATATCTTTTCATTACTACTAGAAATAATTTATATAAGTTACCACTTAAGTCTCAATATTACTAATTCCTGGTTTTGAGAGTTACTGAACATATTATTTAAAATTGGCATATATAAATTGGGAACAGATTATTTAAAATGATAAAGTCCGAAGAAAGAACATTTTTGAAGGATACTTAAGACTTCAGCCTGATGAAGATACAGAAGAGTCTCCACAATTCGAGTCTTGATTGTTCGAGTTTCCCGTAAATCCGAGTTCAATCCGACTTACCAAAAAATGAATTAAAACAAATAAACAAAAATAAATAAATTTATTCCCGAAAAAATGACCAAAACATGAAACATTTTCTACATCTATTTTTATTGTTGTTTGTCCGGTTCGAAGCATTGTTGTTGGACCAGTGCGGTAGCATTGTTATTACTTCCAATTGGTCAACAATTAGTTTAATTGCGCAGATTGCGTAATATTGCTGGGATGCAGGAAGGCCACGACCGCAAAACCAGCATTGCTAGCCGAATTCGTTAATTACGTGAAGTCACAAAGGTTAAGTGATATCAAGACATCGCGGGTTCCTGGTTGGGTGACCGACAATGAACCCCGGGATCTAACGATGCCGAGGCCAATTGCCCTCTCCCGGGCTTTTAATGGCTAAATACGAATACCTAACTTAACCTCAATACGTAACTAATTTGTCGCTTTTTTACGCATTTCCGAGTTGGCGACGAGGCTGCGACCCTCGAATACTTCGATTTAAATAAAACAACATTGAATCTGTTCATTGCGGTTTCCAATCCATTTTATGCCAAAATACTAGGAACAAAAAAGACGCCTTATGTTCAAACAGCCATATTCATTTTGTTTTCGCCCTGCTGCTAATACAAACATTAGCCTACTGATGTCCGAAATTATCTGTACGTCACTCACACAGCTTAAATAGAACGTGTGTGGCTAACGTGAGAAGTAACCGAAAACCCATTGCTCCGCACATTGGGTGGAATGGTGGCTCGAAACTTCAGGCACGCAATGGGACAATATCCTTCAGTGGAGCCAGTTTAGACTAACTGCGGCAAAATGTAGCAAATGAATGCTCTGACCTCAGGATGCGCAGTTGATTCCGCTCACGCCAAAGCAAAGGTTAAAGCTAATCACACATGCTCTACGCAAATGTGTACGCCAAACTGGATTGACAAATTAATTTAAGTTGTGCATAGATTAGGGTGTATGGAGTACGTGCGAGTCATACAATTTCCATTCGTTATTATATTCATTATGTTTCTTTTGTATGCATTATATTTGATTTAATACGTGTTTTTGTTCACTTTACTATTGTGTTCCAATTAAATGTCGTTCAATTTTGGCACAAGGCCAGAAATATTATCTTTTATTTATGTTAAATTCCTAACTCCCAGTTAGGGAAAGAAATGGAAGTCTCAAATTAAGGGACATCTAGACATTCCTGCATTGGGTAAATACATATGCAAGAAATTTGAACCTAAACTCTAATATTTTATGAAGATCGATACGTGAGATGAAAGCTATTTGTTTACGTGCAGACTACTGTCACCAAGAGAATAATAAGAGCTGTTAGAAGCAGAAATTATGTGCATAAAACTCAAATTGTGTAATGTGCTTATAGTGAATACACTATCAGAAAACGAAATGTTGGAGCGGATCACGTTTAAGGGTAGTAACAATTGTCAGGTACCTACGTTTATTCCCTGAGCAGGATCGCCACTTGCAACCTAATTGTAGTTAAAAAAAAGAATTACACTTCTAACATTATCCTATTTCGAACTTTAACCGTAACATTTTCAGCAAATACATAAAATGTACATTTTTTCTGGATCAAAAACCTACTTTTCTAACGAAACTGGCATTAAATTGAAATTATTTACTTTTTGTCAATACAAAAGTTATTTGATTTAAACTAGACGAATCCAACGAAAACACTTTATTGTATCCGGAAATGTGGAATAAATTCTGCGTTCGTTGGACGGAAATGTAGAGTTTGTTTGATTAGTATTTTTGTGTCTTACATTTTGTAACATATTAGATTCTTAAGCATTTTTGCTTGCTTGAATGTCATATATTTAGAATTTTGATATTTATTTTGAAATATAATTGAATGTTTGCATTATTTTGTTTCAGGTAAATAATATTGGTGCCTAATCACATCGTCTGTACACCTGTTACGTATGTATACTCTTTAATTATATTCAATCGTGTTTGGTATTTTATGACTCAATATTTATATCTCATATGATATATCATATATTATATCTTAATACTTTTATGTCTCATATTTTTAAAATTATTCATCTGTAAAGAAATAAGCAAAATGACGAAACATGTGTTTTTCATTTTTCAAAGATTATTTTCGAGATGATATTAATTTTCAAAATTTTTGAAAAAGTTTTCGCATCCCCAAAATTAATCATTTTTAACTCTGTTGAAATTGTGACAGAAGTTTAATATTTTGCGAAATTAAAACACGTCAGTGCTTTATGTACGTCACTGCTCATTAGCAGTGTCAGTTGTTTAAAAATTAACCTCGTAGTAGAATTTCGTCAGAACGCTTACTCTTGACACAGTTTGGGTGTTTCTGCGATTCATAACATGACATACGTCTCCCCCGTTTCTTTATGTTTGGATGTCATGACGCGTCGTGTCATTGATGTCCAGTGGTTTGAGCAGCCAGTCCGACGGGCAGCGGGCTGCCTACGTGCTCCGGTGAACAAGCTATTTTTTTTAAATATTATTTATTTGTGTTCCACTTTGAAATTTGACAGGTTATAATTAATTTGACAGCATTAGTGTATAAATGCATGAGTATTTTTTAAAGTTAATTTAAGTATCGAACTAATGTGAAAATCAGCATTTTTAAAATTAAAAATTTAAATAATCTGTTTACAAAAATTATATTTACATCGTACGAAAGTGCATCTTTTTAATTTTAATTTAGGTGCAATTGTATTATTCTAAAGGAAACGGTAGTGACGCAAAAGAGGTTTAAACATTATCGCGAGCAGGATTCTTCTAAAAACTAATTGATAATATTTCTGAAAGGAGTGGGATTAGAAAAAACTCGTGTCACCTATTTTCAATCCCTATACCTCATAAAAAAGTTTCATGTCGCTAGAAAACAGTGATGTTTTGTGAATGTGCGATCTGTAGTGGAATGACCTAATTTCCAAATCGCGAAAAATTCAAAGGCAAACGTGCAGCCTCCGACCATATACGAGTAATAGTGTGTGCATAGATCCTTAGACAGCCAGATACAAGAAAAAATCCAAAACCAATAAAACAGTTTAGATTTTGACTGAAAACTGTGCCATTACACCTATTCTTAAACGGCGTGTACTGACTTAATTCTCAAACTCATTGCATCACTTCATACGACACAGTTCGCGATTTGCAACAGCAAGTCTCCAAGGAAGAGGTTAACAATTGCGTTATGGCTATTCTTATGTTTCGTTATGAAAGACCAACTTTTTTATACTCTTCGATTATAAGAGTACTCTACTGTATATACTACAGAATTATATTATTGCAATATTAATTAAGATTGTTCTTGTTAAAATATTTAATTTATTGCAGTGTAGTATGGGAATATTTTATTTGTTGTTCTTTAGCAGCAGTTCTTGTTCAGCAGCATTTTTGCTGTTTTACTTCATTAGATATTCCATAATTTAAAATAAAAACAACGTGCCTGTATAGATTTAAGTAATATATTCACGTCAACAGCCCGTTTATTATGTTTATCTGTAGTTTTTGTAGAGTTTTTAAGAGTTAAGAGCAGTTTTCAGTTAATAATGAGCATTCTATTTTTATTACGGGAACCTTATAAATAAAATTATATGAATTATGCATTTTACAAGTAACATAAAAGATTTGTGTTTCAGTATTCATATATAATATTGCAAATTAACAAATATTTCTCACAATTTCCCCAAAATAAAATTTACGTAATTTTTCATGTGAAACAGGACGTCGAAATATTAAAAGTGTTATTTCGAATATCGTACACGCAAACCTAGGCTTTCACATGCATGTAAGCTCAGTGATATTACGTGAGTGATTAATTATCAAACGTCAGCAAAACATTTTTTGTATAAAATGTGACAAGGACCGGTAGCATCTCTCAGCCATTCATTATATTTTATTAAACACGTATCTGACGCAATGTGGCTGGAAGCTAGCGCGTTATCTTCACGTGGACTTGCCAGCTCTCGGTGCGTGAATGAAATTTCCTAAGCTGCAGTGCGAGGCGTATGTCAAATACAGGTGAGCCATGGTGCTTATCGAATTAATTTGCAGCTCTTTATGCGAAAAAACTTAATTTTTATAGAAACTGCATTTATCTTTGTATGTATGTGAATTCTAATAACAAAGGGTTATGACCTGTTGTGAACTGCAAGAGTTGGATAAAAAGTAATGAAAATTTTCTTAATGACTTTATTGACAGAGGTATTTACATTTACATACCTTCAATATAATCACATTCGTTATTAATGACCTTATGCCATGTGTTAGAAAAGCGTCTACACCATCTGCACGTCTGTTTCTGTTGGTGTCCCCATATGGACCGCAATAGGGCGTGAATAATTTTTTCTTTGGTATTGTACCGGGTTCCTCGAAATGGTTCTTTCAGTTTGAGGAAGAGATCATAATCATAGGGACTCATATCGGGTCAGTAAGGTGGATGTTCCACAATCTCCCATTGCCAGCTGCGCAAGAGTTCTCCACGTTGGGTTGTCCTGTGTGGGAGTTATCCTTCACAGCACCTCTGCCTAATCCGAACGCTTTAACCCATCGTGGACTGAGGAGTTTGGCAACATAGCATCACCACCAGCTTTAAGTTACAGCAATATCCTCAGTCGTTTTTATCCAACATATGCATTATAAAGGAATGTACTCTTGAACTGTTTACAAAATAAACATTTTTTTAATTATTTACAAATTATATTCCCACCCCATCCCCTCAATTTGTAAAAATTTGTTTTTTTAGTAAAAATTAGTTGAATTTCATGACATTTAGTTCTTTGTAAATTTTTATAATCATCAAACCTGAAATACTTGATAATAAAGTTAATAAAACCAATATTATTGAAATATGTTCATCTATTTTTAACGATATTTATACATTCGTTCGTGTCTTTTTGTCAAAGAGATTCTTAAACAATTCGAGGAGATTTCCAAGGAATACTTCGCAATCAACACGGATTGGAATACGAGGAAGATGCGAGGAAAGAGTTCTTAATTGTTTATGAAATATCACACACGTGTTACACGAAATAATGCACTCACCCCACTGACAAAAAATCGGCGTGCTCTTGACGTATCATCGTCCATGGGCCTCAATGGCCCGAGTCTAAATCCCAATTCATAAACAAATGAGCCACAAAATATAGCATTGTTGCGAGCACGAACGCGAGCTCTGGATGCAGTTGCTACTTCATAGTGCACGGATTTCATAAACGCCTATTAAACCGTCTGAAGAAACAATAAAAATTTAAAGAATTGCAAAATACAAATACGAATGTGCATTTGTGATTTTCGGCGGTACAAAATATTTTTAATGGTACGCGTTTTACTGATTGAGGATAAATGAGACAAAAAGTAATCTTATTCCTTAATTTGGGCACGGTATCACGCAATGTTATATGAAAAAGAGACAAAAGAAGTATATTGTGTGCAATTTTTGTGAAATTGATCCTAGCATTTTAGGGAATGGCAAATACACAAAATTAATAAATGGCCTTAAATAAATGTTGAGTGTGAATTTGACTCGCCTTTCCTAGAAACTAGGGTAGGCAAATGTAAGGGCCGCGAACTGTGCCACATGAAATCACGCCAGTAGGAATGCCGGAATTGCAAAATATAAATGTGCATTCTTGATTTTCGACGGTAAAATATTTTTAATGGTACGCGATATTTTATCGATTGAGAATAAATAAGACGAAAAATAATCTTATTCCTTAATTTGGGCAAGATATCATATCGCAATATTACGTGGAAAAGATTCAAAGGAAGTATATTGTGTGAAAAGTTTGTGTAATTGTTTCTAGTATTCTAGGGGATGGCAAATACACAACATTAATAAATCTTAAATATCTTAATATAAATGTTGGTCTTAAATAAATTTTGGAGTGTGAATTTGACTCACCTTTGTAATTCCTAGCCACTAGGATTGGGAAACGTAAGGGCTGTGCCACGTGAAATCACGCCAGTAGGAATGCCGCTTGGGGTGACGCTCGAGCGAGAACGCCACCCAACCGGCACGAGCCTGCTTCCGTGCTGCACTGAGCACCTAACCCCGTGGAGGCCTGTTGGCTTTGATCCGCCCGCGGCCACTATAAATTCATAGGCCGCGCTCCGTTGCTAATTTCTCCGAATGCGCCGGGACGCCTCACCGCACCGCATTCCCTCCCTCAGACGCGACCTCCGACCCTCCCCCTCCCCCTCCTCCCTCCCCTTCCCCCTCCTCCTCCTCGCGCCCTCCCGCGCCGCGTTTACACCGCTTTACCTCAATTTTCCTGATTATCCATCTTCTTGCAGGAGTTAGGTGCAAACTTGGGGAGGACAAGGCCGGCTATGTCAGGATGCAATTAGAGATCGACTTAAGGTTGGAAGCGCGGGGAGGGGGGAGGGGTGGTGCGGGTGGCGGAGGATATAACTTTCCAGAACTGCACCTCCTTCGATGCCGCACCGCCCCCCCTCAGAGCTATCTCTGAGATGCCCCTCGCCCTCTCGTGACACTCCCGCCTTCACTCACCTTCAGTCCTTTGCCTCCTCTTCTTTCCTTCTCTCCCCTTCCGTAATTTTCTCTCCCGCTCCCCACCTCACATTTCAATCTTCTCTCTCTTCCCGTCCTCTCCTGTCCCGCTCGTCCATACTGCCTCGCAGTACGCCTCACATTACGTTTCCTCTGCATCTTCCTCTCTTCTTCTCTCCCCTCCCATAATTTTCCCTCCCACTCCCATTTCCTTCTTTTCTCTTCTCTCTTCTCCCCTCCCTCTTCTCTCTACCCGTTCTATCCTGCCCCACTCGTCCGTCCTGCCTCGCAGCACACCTGACATTACGTTTCCTCTGCGTCTTCTTTTCTTCTCTCCCCTCCCATAATTTTCCCTCCCCCACCTCCTATTTCCCTCTTTTCTCTCCTCTCTTCTACCCTCCCTCTTCTCTCTACCCGTCCTCTCCTGCCCCGCTCGTCCGTACTGCCTCGCAGCACGCCTCACATTACATTTCCTCTGCATCTTCCACTTTCCTCCCAGCTGTCCGCCACGTCACTCCGACGTCCAACGCCCCTCGTCCCCACTGCTCGTTGTTGCACCCCGTTTCCCGCCACCCTCCCCGCCCTCCCACCTCCGCCTCCCCTCCCCCGACTCGGCGTCGCAGTCGGCGCTTCTGCCACCGGATTCCGTCAGAAACACGGCCTCGCGGGGTCTTATTTCACTCGGCTGCTCGAAAAGATGGGATCCGCTGCCGACGGAGGCATCTTGCGAATTTCCAATATGAGGCCCCGCCCGCGTAATACCTCTCCGACGACGCCGGCGGCGGCGGCGGCTGGTGTCGGGCGGTCGGTCCCCGCGGGCTTGCGACAATGAGAAGCGACGACGGCCCGGCTTGCCACGCCCCGAGCCAGCGGAGGATTTATTATGTAGCGAAAGCTACATTATACCTTCCCTCGCGCTAATAGAAGAGTTTTCCTCGTCCTGGGGAACATTTCATGGGAGCACTTCCAATTATATGAATGAATGTCTTATTTCACGTGGCGAGACTCAGGCCATGAGGCCTGCTCTTCCGTTTGACCACGCAAATTTCGTTACGCTTCTTTCACCTACTAGGTGAGAAGGAAGGTATTACTTGGGCGACGAAACAGGCAACTTTGAATTTAGCTCAGAGGTTTCATTTAGACTTGAGGATCTTTTACATGCAGTAAATCTACTACATGGGACAGCCGGCTTTACTTCCCCTCCGAAGGAAGGCGTACGAAGGATTTTTTTGCCCTTAAAAATACACGGCTTCGATCGGGTTTGAATTCACAAATTTGGATATAACAGCCCGAGACGGTAACCGTTACACCATCGCCGCCGCCGAATTATAAAATTATACTCTACGGTTTTAATCTCAATGGTAATCTAGACACAATCTTGCGGTCGGGTTGCGTCCCACCAATTGTTTCTGTGACGTAGTGTTTGATAAAAAATAAGATTAAGACGTGTACGTTTCTAAGTACTTAGGGTTCGACACAATGAATAATAGTAAATGAAAGTCTCTGAAAGAAGGAGATGAGAAATAATTCATTCCAAGCTACGTAAAAATCATTTCTATCATGATTCATCAATGATACACATTTCCAATTCTAGGCTAAGCTTTTGACGAATTTATTGGAATTATTTGCAAAATGGAAATTAATAAATCATTTAAAACATTTGGATGAGAAAAGAAATCTTTTGGTGTCTGCAGATAAGCCTGTTTGAAGCCTGTAAATTCGAACACTAGCACCCAGCGGGAAAATTATATTCAACTACTATTTTGAAGAACAAGTGAACTGTTAAATGAAGTCGAGACAGTTTAGACGATGAGCCTAGTGGCAAGGTGTTGATGCTCAATGAAAACACAATTTCCATCTTTGCCACCAACCAGACGCCCAGCCGCACAACAGACTTATAAAGTTTATTTAGAAGTGCAAAACTTGTTGGACCACCAACTGCCACCTGACAAATGAGGTTGGTTACAGAACAGGAATGAATCAAAATATGAAAAATAATGAAAAGTATTTTGATTATAAATTTCCGTTTAAAATCCTTATATTAATTCGATTTTTACTATATTCTACAATTTGTATTCTCAATTTATTGATATATTTTCTTTCAAGAAATCCGGAAACCTTATTTAAAATAAGCCCTATTAGGTATTCTCTCTTAAAATACGATTTAAATGTAGTAAAATGAAAGACAAATTGAAAGTATTGCGTAAGATAAATTTTTACAATTTTTTTACGATAATTTCATTTACCACACTAAGTGGCGTTGCCATGCAATGCTGCGATATGGTAGTTTGAAAAGTTATTCCGAGAATTTCATTGTTGGATGGCGACGTGGGTGAGAGAGAGATAAGATAAGGAGTTTTTATACACTTCTCGGTAATGTTAAAATGTTTCTATGTTCAATAAAATGGTACATTACACTATTTTAAAGGTGGGTGTAATAGATATAGATATGCATAAGATGAGCATTACGTAATGACACCGTAGTTTAGTATGCATTCATAAGGCGGTATATTTAATGACCTAAGTTCTGTAAGTTCTGTTATGCGAAATAATCCTTGCTTCTCTGTATAATGTGCTGCAGATAAAGCAAGAAAGTATGTGTTGTTGTGTCGTGACCGGCCGCACATGTTTGAATGTGCCGCCACAGGAGCACGTCAGGGGGGCGTTACCGCCCCTGGCGGCAGCGGCCAGCAACAAGCGCGGGCCAGCGGTGCTCGGCTGAGTGCGGCCGCCACGCCTGAGCGAGCGGGGCAAGATTCGACCCCGCCCCTTTTACACAGCCAGTCGGCGGGCCTACGGCCCGGGGGGGGCTATAAAACCTCGACGCGGAGCTGAGGCAGCAGTCAGGGAGTGAGCGAGCGAGCAGCGGTGAAAGTGCGTCGAGACAGTGGTTAAGTGGTGATTGCGGTGAAGTGCGATAGATTACGACGACAGCGCTACGACAACGGACTCTCTTTTCTGGTTACTCGGTGGACTCGGCATACATTGGTACATCTTCTGGACTTACGGCAACACGGCTTCGTCTCAGCAACAATTCTCCTGGATATCCGGCACTATAGCTTTGTACCTGTTTTTTGGCAATAAATTGTTTATTGAACCTTTGTGTTTATAACTTGGACACTTCATGTTGTACCATCACTAATTAGTTTAATGCATTCCAAATTTAAAAAATCCGCAATTTTTGAATTCTCCATTTGTTTAATTTTACTGGGCTAATAGGTAAAATGAAGAGTATTGTTTCAAATCGGAGCTAAATGAATTGCCTGTAAAAATGAAGAATGTATTGCAATGCTCTTATCAACTATTTTACGAAATAAAAATGTTTGAAACGTCTCATCCTATGCCTCGATGATGTGCCATTCCTAATATATTTTTTGTATCATCTATAAATAAATATTTGAATGTAGCTGAAAAGACCTTGTTGCTTAAAACGTAAGTGTTCAAATTAAATTATTACTTAGCAGTATTTATTTTAAAAAAGAAAAGTTTTTCACAGTGCTTGATTTACAAAGTTTGGGTTCCAGAACACGCTCAAAATTACTTATTATTTTTAACAGAATTAGTTATATATTTATTGTATAATTTCATAATAATTCCGAAGGAACCGGTATACCGTTCCGTCACGTTACGCCAGAAATTAACCCCTAGTTTTTCAAGTAGTATAGAAAATCACGAAGTCAACATATGGATTTTTCTCGAAGACTGAAGAAGTTGGAGCATTCCGATAGAACTTATGTGTAAAAAATCTTACAGATGGCACATTATCTAGGAATGATAAGAGTAAATCCCATAACTCTTGTACATAATATTGGTAATTTTCATTAATTTGACGTGATTGTAATTTCTATTCTGATGGTTCGCTATTGAAAAAAATCATAACAAAAGAAAATTTTTATCAAGAAATTTGTATATTTAAGACTGTATTATGACCAGAGCTCTTTATTAATAATAGGTTATTAGATTACGGAAATAGTACATTTTTTTTTACTTTTTGCATGTCATCTCTTTACAACATATTTTGAATATTATTCCTTTATTTGTAATTGTAACTGTACTTTCATATTTCTGCATTCTGACACAGGGCAACATCTGTCCAATTGTAGAATAAAGCTTCTATATATCTGTAATAATATACCGTTAAAGCATTATTAAATATAACGACGTGCGACTTGATTTTGCTACTTAAATTCTCGTCCTTTTTATGGTTTGTCAAGTTCACGTCATTCTTACCACACTCTTTACACGGCAGAAAGCGGTGCGTCCTGCGTTCTCGCTTTTATGTTTTTTCTTTGGGAAGTTTGAACCACTTTCTAGTTCAGCCCCCTCGCTTCGCAAACACCAATAACTTTTACCTGATCGTTGTTGAATTGTTTTATATAGTGAGGAGTTGGCAGCTCTTTCTCGAGTTGGAAGATTTTATGGGGCACTTTCATATACAACTCGCAGCAGCTGAGGCTAAAGGTGAAAACCGATATTGGCACAGGATTCGCCAAACCACACGAGAAAGTCAAGCGAGAGATGAACTTTCTTGGCGAGTTCCTTTTTTTTCATCTTTCTTAAAATTGCGTATTTTCTTCTGCGATTACCGGGAGCATCAACTGATGTCACTGCAGCGCCTCTGACCGGGAGGTCCTAGGTTCGAGTCCTGACGGCGGCAGGATTTTCGACACTAGCTTTTCAGATTGGTCGAATTCAGTCGCTGTCTGGAGGAGAACTCTAGCGGCCGGCTGCTCTGATCGGTAGTTTTCCGTGGTTTCTCCGATCAACACCAGGCGAATGCCGGAGCAGTACCCTACTAAACAGGCCACGGACCGCGCGCGATCTGTCCTTCCCCTTCCTTGTCCTATCCTGTCCCCTTACACTAACATGCACTACACTCCCACATATTCCGGGAGACCGGTCGGGAGCTTAGAGCTTGTCCCGGCTCGGGCGGTGCCCCGCTGGTGGGAGAGTCCTGGTTAGGGGGAAACCCCACTAGCCGACGGTAGGTCGGAGCCGTATCCCGCCCTCCAGCGGGGGAAAATCACAGCCATCTCCGGAGAAAATATCCACTACACTTACGGGACTAATGGCCAAAGTAGTTGAGGTGCCCGGAAACACGGAAAAATCTATCAATCTATCTTCTGCGATTGAAGTTTGAATAGGAACCTATATTTTTTGGCGTGACCCAGTTTTATGTTTAAGTAAATACGGAATGATTTGGATATGTTTTACTGTTTTACTTTGATTTAGAATTTTACTACTGATTTAGAATACTACGAATGTATCAACTAAATATTTTCTTTCGTTCAATTCACTTTCTTTGATATTTTATCCTAAGAGAGTGTCCACAGTTTCTGCGAAAATTACAAGAAAACATTTTCCAAAACGGTGATTCTGTTATCATTAATATTGTTTATTTTGTGTAACATTTTAACGCAATTCAACTAGACCGCTTTATGAGAAAAGATCATTACTGGTATATGTAAGATTCCAGTAGTAATAGATTTATTAATATTAAGTAATATCGCAAAAATGTTATGTGCATACAGATATTACTGCTTGTGCAAGAAACGTAATATTGAGAATCAATTTTTGTTTTCAATATCTTTTATTGGCACACGTTCCAGTTTTCAGAACCTTTTAGAGAACATACATAAAAAATCTTATGCTAAAATATCTAAGAAACTAGAAATGGTAAATATTTACAGTCTGTATATTAATACAATAAAATTGTGATGATCTTTCAAATAACTTTAGGGTATAGAAACTTGTTCTATGGTATCATCTCACATGATATCCAATTTATTTTAGGAAATCTCGTAAAAGAGATATTTTGTATAAAAAACTGCATTTACTTCTTGAAAATTAAAAAAATAAAGAAAGTGACACTTGTGCTGTGAATTCAGTGTTTTGTACTATATCCTTACAAAAGGTATGAAGAAAATAATTGTAGCCATTTTTTGCGAAAAATCTTGTTCGTGTCTTTATGACACGTTGCCACTAAATGTACGAAAACTTACGCCTCCAAAACATGGACGAGCGTTAAGATTTAATACGAACTGGAGGAGATGTATTACTAACTGGCGAAAATGATGTACATTTTTGATAGTCTGGTGGAGAGCGTTTTGTTGCTGGGGAACAGAGATCTGGGGATGGAAGAAAGGAGGTGCAAGGATGCCAAGATGGATGTTTGGGATTGGGAACGGCGCACGCCGGACTACACGGTGAAAATAGACACAAATGGGGAAATGCGGGAGAAGGCTGGGAAAGAAAGATAAGATATAACGTTTTAGAAGAAATCATAGCTAAATTATCTAACAATTTTTACAACAATCTGCATACCTCACGATGTACCATCATTTTTAACATGAAAAAAATGCCGTCCACCCACACATAAAGTCAAGATTCCCCAAAGACAGATTCAAACCCCCGTAAACCACTATACCCTCAGCTCCTTAACATAATCATATTCCTTCCTCTTCGTAATTAACAATAAAATTTAATCAATAATTATGGCAGAGTTCAAACCTCACTTACCTTATGGATGGCCAATCCAAAATTGTCATATAATAATCTTATGTATTTTTAAAACCCTTGAAAGGATACATTGTCGATCAAGAAGAAATAAATTTAAAAAAACGTTTTAGATGGGGGGGGAGATAACATGATGATGTTGGGGAAAAAAGTGAAAAGGGCAGAGGATAAAAAGTAGTCGGTATGAGAAGAAAGAGAAGAATTATAATTATTTCCAGAAATATTGCTGTATATCACATGTAATATATATTGATATAAAGCAGTTACTCTAAAACAAATTCTGTCTTTATAAAAAAGGACCAAAAAGAGAAGATGTCTTTAGAGATAGAGGGTATGTGACAGAAGTAATAATTATACCTAAGGAAGGAGGCTGGGTGTGGAGAAATCTTAAAGGTAAGCTGGGGAGTTGTAAGGTTAGGAGGTGAGATTAGATAGTGATATTAGATCAGGAAATATTGGGCGGACTAAGTGGAAAGGAAATGTAGAATATTTGAGAGGGAGGAAGAAATGTGGGAGCATGTAATGGAGGGGTGTAGTAGGGAGAGGGAGGTCAGTGCAGAAGGAAGAATGTAAAGTAGCTTTCTACATGATCATAGGAGAGAGTGAGGGAGATGAAAGAAATTGAGGAAATAAGAAGAGGACAGGGAAAGGTAACATGAAAATAAAGTTAACGGAAAGTGCTTTTAAATAATGTGCAAAAACATGGATGTTGAATGTAAAATAGGCAAAAGATCGTAAATAATCGGGGAGAGAACAAATAAAATAGCAGGTGTTTATGAATGTGGTAAAGATAAGATTAAGTTACGAAAGCAAGAAACAAAAGGAGTTTCATTAGATATGAGAATGATATTTTGGAATAAACTTCAATTTCATCAATACACCCCTAAGACGAGATTCTATCTGAATGTCAATAGAGATTGTTTGCAGCTACTACATCTCTCTAATGCATCTCTAAAATACTTATATGAAAAGAGCTGCTGTTCATGTAAAGAAAAGAAAAAATTCAATATTTACGACATATTATGAGAGGTACAGGAATCAGTTCACTGTAATCAATTAAGGAAGGGAAAATAATAGGGAAAATATTTTTGAAAGGAAAAATAAGTCCTGGCTCATTAGCATTCAAAGATGGCTCAGCCGCATCATTGTAAGCTTTGCTGCTAATTCAACAGCAGACATGAGCGGCAAATCTTCTGGGGACGCTACCCTAAAGAAAAAGAAGAACAATTGTAACAGTAAGCAACGAGGGAACGAATATTCAAAGGTGAATTATGTCTAACATACTGTAAATACCACTTCCATACCGCTCGATTGATTGATTGATTGATTGATTGATTGTGTTTCCGGGCACGTCAACTGCTTTGGTCATTAGTCCCGTTAGTGTAGTGCATGTTTTTCTCGGGAGATGGCGGCGATCTTCCCCCGCTGGATGGCGAGATCCGGCGCCGACCTACCGTCGGCTAGTGGGGTTTCCCCCTAACGAGGACTCTCCCACCAGCGGGGCACCGCCCCAGCCGGGACAAGTTCTAAGCTCCCGACCGGTCTCCCGAAGTATGTGGTAGTGTAGAACATGTTAGTGTAAGTGTGTGTGTAAGGGGAGGGGATAGGACAAGGAAGAGGAAGGACAGATCGCGCGCGGTCCGTGGCCCGTTTGGTAGGGTAATGCTCCAACATTCGCCTGGCGTTGATCGGAGAAATCACGGAAAACTACCGATCAGAGCAGCCGGCCGCTAGAATTCTTCTCCAAACAGCGACTGAATTCGACCTAGCTGAAAAGCTAGTGTCAAAAATCCTGCCGCCGTCGGGAGTGGGAACCTAGGACCACCCAGTCAGTGGCGCTGCAGCTCAGTGCATCAGTTGATGCACTGAGCTACCGCTCCCGGTCCATATCCATTCCGCTCGATTAACGAAACCATTTCTCTTAATTCCTCTTCGCTCCGCGAGCCTGGCCCTGGCCGAACGCGCATGCGTACAAGGCAGCGCGGGCGGGTGGTCAGCGCGCGGACAAAAGCAGCGGACGCCAGGGTACGAGTACGAGGGAGCGGCTGGACCCTGGAGGCGCGTTGGAGTCGTACAGCGGGGGCGGGGCCGGGCAACGCGCGAATTTTTCAACGCTCCCACGGCGCGGGACGGTCGTACAAATTAGCAACGGGCTCGGCGGGGCGCGGGCGCGGGCGGGGACCAGGGTCGGGAAGGGAGGGGATGGAAAGGGAGGGGAGCAGACGAGCGCGCATCGACCGGCGGCGAGGTCGCGACCCCGCCGAGCGACCGCCCCTCCCGCGCTCCGTCCCCGCCCCGTCCGCCCCCGCCCCTGCCCGCCGCCGACCGCGGTAACCGGGGTCACATCCCGGGGCGTGGTCGTGTCGCCGGCTAATTATAGCGCGGGTCTTGAGACGCGTGGCGGCGACCGCCACGATGGGGTGCCTCGGCGCCACCGCACCGCCAGAGGTGGCTCAGAGCAGCAACTGATGTCACTGTACTACCTCTGGTCCTAGGGTTTCACTCCCGTCGGTGGCAGGGTTTTCCACACTAGCTTGCCAGCTGGGTCGAATTCAGCCACTGTCTGGAGGAGAATTCTAGCGGCCGGGTGCTCTGATCGGAGTTTTCTGTGGTTTCTCCGATCAACACCAGGGGAATGCCGGAGCAGTACCCTAACAATCGGGCCACGGACTCAAACTTCCCCTTCCTTGTCCTATCTTCTCCCCTTACACACACACTTACACTAACATGTACTACACTACCCCATATTCCGGGAGACCGATCTGGAGCTCAAAGCTTGTCCCGACTGGGGCGGTGCCCCGCAGGTGGGAGACACCTGATTGGAGGAAATCTCGCTAGCCGACGGCAGGTCGGTGGCGGATCTCATCATCTACCAGGGGAAGAATACCGCTATCTCACGAAAAAACAATGCACTACACTTACGGGACCAATGACCTGAATTGTCGTTTAATTTTTTTCAGTTTTCCCCCGGCCAGTACCCCTGACGAGGCAGGAATTTATTCAATGTACTGGATATAGAATTCAGTTTGCTCCAGCATTACTCATTTTGGAATTAGGGCCGGTCTTTAACTTAAATAAACTAACTTATCTTAAATATAACTTAAAAACTCTACATCTAGCCACTTTAGACGATATGCTTTTTTAATACGTTGATTGATTTAATAATGTTCTTAGCACCTCAGTAGTTGACACGCCCAGGATCATTAACAATCAAGCAACCATTGGCTGGCGTGGCGGCGGCGGCGGCGGCCTCTGGGCGCCAATGAGGTGCCTGGGGGCCACCACGGCCCCCGGCGTCTTTTGTGGCCCTGGCGGGGTCTCAGGTCGCTCGTTACCCAAGGTTCATCGCCTTCGGGCCATAGTGCGTTTATGCAATAATGTAGGTCTTTGCCGAAGTGAATCACTTTTAAGTTTGGCATCTTGATTCCTGTGAAAGCTGTGTTCGAGGTAAAGAGATGTCAAAGTCAGGCAGGTGCTCAGTAATGCATGGTATTTCATTCGGTTCCTGGAAAAGCTCCCCGATACAGTGATATATCCAAGTCTGAGAGGTGTCCAAACTGGTAGGTTCCACTGAATATTCGCAATGTGATTCTTGTATTATTTATCATGAAATTTCACCATATATATTATTTATTATTAACTCATAGTTATTGCGGCCTATTCTTGAATGATCTAATTTGTTTTTTCGCTTAGCTCTCAATGGAGGTCTTCGGCAAATTTCATACTTCAAACAATCTCGGTCAATATCGATGATCGTGACTAATGCCAACTTAATTGGATGTTATTGAATGGAAGTTGACTGATACACTCTGAAGTTAATTTTCGTTCAGGGTAGCATCAGATAATCCCCTAGCTCTTGAAAGAGTGGACTCAGCTTTCGACAATCGTTGGCGACTGAAACATTCTTTTTGGAACGATTAAACAATAATTCATGCAATTATTATTTTATTGAATTTGAACAAAGTTTTCTTGGGTTCTTTAACAATGCAGAGATGTCACATTTCTTTCATACCAACTGGGAATTTGACCAATTATTAAAAAAATTGATATGATATTTATACTCGTATTAATATTTTGTCACATCTTGTTTACAAAAACATAGGATTTTTGCTGAAAGTACAGTCCCACTGATCGCATTTTACCCGCTGTAAACTCATTGAAGCCTTATTACCGGGAGCGGTAGCTCAGTGCGTCAACTGATGTCACTGCAGCGCCTCTGATCGGGAGGTACTATTCAGGTCGAATTCAGTCGCTGTCTGGAGGAGAATTCTAGCGGCCGGCTGCTCTGATAGGTGGTTTTCCGTGGTTTCTTCGATCAACACCAAGCAAATGCCGGAGCAGTATCTTACCAAACGGGCCACGGACCGCGCGCGATCTTTCCTCCCTCTTCCTTGTATCCTCTCCCCTTACACACACACAAACATTCACTGCCGCATATTCCGGGAGAACGGTCGGGAGCTTAGAGCTCGTGTCGGCTGGGTTGGTGCCCCGCTGGTGGGAGAGTCCTGGTTAGGGGGAAACCCCGCTAGCCGACGGTAGGTCGGCGCCGGATCTCGCAATCCAGCGGGGGAAGATCTCCGCGATTTGCCGAGGAAAAAAATGCACTACACTCGCGGGAATAATGACGTAAGGTGTTGACGCACTCGGAATCACTAACCAATCAACCAATCCAAGCCTTATTGAACTTCCCTTTCAGTCACCAGCTTTGCCTCAGCTTCCGCTGCTTCCATATTCCCTCCGCCTTTCCCCCTTTCCTCCTCGTCCGTGACCCGGCTCACTGCCTACTGCGCGGCACCCCCTCCCCTTGCCCTCCCCCACCCTCGCACCCTCTGCCCGCCGGATGAAATACTTGTAATTTTAAGCTGCTTCTCTGCTCTTTCACAAAGACTTTCTTTATTATTCGCAATTTCCATTGTTTCAGTCTGCCTTTTGTTCTTAATATCTTATATACCTCCGCCCTGAAACTTTTTTACAAAAGGAATTGTTTTGTCGATTCTTCAGTTGTTCATATTAAAGATGTCGAATAATAATTTTCTTCATGCCATGATAGTATTTATCGTTTGAACATAAAAGTCAGCCAAGAAAATGGGTCAAGCTGAAGTTAAGATTCCTCTACGTTCGTGCGTTGAAATAAATTGCAAGGTTTGAAGTAGTAACAAGATGCGCTTCACTTCGACCAGAATCAAAATATCGTCACTTACGAGTAGCGGGAGACTTGCTGTGGCAAATATGCGTCTTCTTAACGCCTCAGTCCCTTCAATTGTTTCGAATTTATGGCAGAGAATATGCATTTTATTGAAAATGATATGCAAATGAACGTGAAAAATCAATCTTCGAATATTTTAAATAGAAGATGACAACGATGCAAACTTGACAAGATTTTTATCTTGTTCTACTTGAATATGATGTTCAGTGTCTGCAAATTAAATTGCAGTCATTGGAATGCAATGGTACAACAGCTTGATATCCACGTGAGACTTTTCTAATGATTTTTGCAAAACAAGAACACACTTTCAGCCAGTGGGTTTCTTTTGATTTAAAAATACATTTTATTATTTTAAAAATGTTTATTCGTTTTATTAGAACAATTAAGTTTGAAGTGTCAAATGTATGCATGAATACATTTTCAATTGGAAATATGTATTAACCACATCTATGTATAACATCAGGCTTTTTTGAAAAGTAAATATTAACATATGACACTAAAACTATGACAAACCGTCGCATATGTATAATCAAGTAATTAAATTTGAAAATTTGCCGTGGCGTTCAATGATTTACTTCCATTATCTTGAATAAGTTCCGCACTACGATATCATATTTTGGCTTAAAATTCATTTCATTTTGTTTTCAGTTCCTCAGCTCTTGCCTCTGCGTGCTTCGTCATTCGTTAAAAACATCAACATGATAATGAAGTATGAACACCGCGTTATGTATAAATGCACAACTAACTATCCAAAATGTTGCGATTTTTATCGCTTTAAACCCAAAAAAGTTTTAATGAAAAAATTAAACCCTTAAGGGGAGAAAACTTTACAACGGGCTATAAAAACGTGCATAATTATCTGTATTAAAGATAAAAGCCTTTCCTCCTTATCAAGATACGATGTTCGCGAGGATTGCGGTGGCCTGGCCTCTCTCTCGCGCGGCGCTCGGCGGTTGTTTGTTGGCGACGTCGCGGATTTAATTAGGCGAGCCCTACCTGCTGAGGCCACCCGCCCCGCCCCTCCCTCTACCCTGACCCGCCCCTCTTCTCATTCTCTGTGCCCTTTCCGACCCTTCCCGTATCCCGTCCTTTCCCACGCGTTCTTGTCCTCTCGTCCTTTCGTGCCCTTTCCTTCGCTTAGTGGCCCTTTTCAACTCTTTTTCGCACCGGGAGCGGTAGCTCAGTACATCAACTGATGTCACTGCAGCGCCTCTGACCGGGAGGTCCTAGGTTCGAGTCCTGACGGCTGCAGAATTTTCGACACTAGCTTGTCAGCTAGGTCGAATTCAGTCGCTGTCTGGAGGAGAATTCTAGCGGCCGGCTGCTCTGATCGGTAGTTTTCCGTGGTTTCTCCGATCAACACCAGGCGAATGCCGGAGCAGTACCCTAACAAACGGGCCACGGACCGCGCGCGATCTGTCGTTCCTCTTCCTTGTCCTATCCTTTCCCCTTGCACACACACACACACACACACACACACACACACACACACACACACTTACAACATCCCCTACACTACCCCACATATTCCGGGAGACCGGTCGGGAGCTTAGAGCTTGTCCCGGCTGGGGCGGTGTCCCAGCTGGTGGGAGATACCTGATTGGGAAAACCCCGCTAGTCGACAGTAGGTCGGCGCCAGATCACACCATCCGGTGTGGGAAGATCACCGCCACCTCCCGATGAAAAACCATCCACTAAATTTACGGGTTTAATAACCTCAGAAGTTGACGCACCCGGAATTACTACCAATCAATCAATCCTCTATACATGCCGGGAGACCAGCCGGGAGCTTAGAGCTGGTGCCGACTGGGACGTGCGCCACTGGCACGAGATACCTGATGAGGAATACCCTGCAAATCGACGTGTATATCAATGCCGGGTAACACCATCCAACGGGAGGAGAACATTGCAATCTCACGCGATAAAACTCGTGTACTACACTTACGACAATAATGGTCATAGCCATTGACACGCCTGGAAACCCGAAATAATAAACCAATCACATGCCGCCTTGTTTTTCTGCCTTTCATGAAAATTCCTCTTTCTTCTCTTAGCACCATTTCTCCACTCATTCCTGTTCCTTATTTCTCTGCTTTGCCCGCCTTTTCGTCCTCATGATTTTCTGCCCTTTCCTGCCCAACCTTCATCACTGTTCATCGCTCTTAAATGCCATTTTACATCAGTCTTTCCTCTGCTGTTTATCACACTTCCCTGTCCTTCCTTTTTATTTCCATGTCATCTGTGATGGTTTCCATTCTGTCCCCGCTCAGCCAGTTTGCGCGCTATTCTTACCTCTGTGATATCAAGTTCTTCTTCCTTTCTTCGCCAGGCTTGCTTCTCTTATTCTTAGGGACCTTAAAGAAGCTTTGTCTCCATATTATTCTTACGCCTGTGTGTGACTGCACCCCTATTAACACGCCTTGAAATCTTTGTACTTTCTTGGCACTTCTCAGTCAGTTCACCTAATGAACTCGGCTGTCTGGTCCTTAATCTCTTTCATTCCTATCCCCATTCATACCTATTGAAAACAATTTACACTGCTGTTAATGAACTCAATAATCCAAATGTTCCCTTTCCCTCTCTTATTCATCCACATTATTACAAATAATCGAGTAAAGTTGCAATGAATACTGTAGCAGTCAGCACATTATCTTTCCGCCTCTGAGGTTTAAATGTTGGTCTCACTGAAACCATGAAAGCTGGTTTTTCTGCATATTCACTTTTTCTCCTGATTATCAATTCACCATTGCAATTGGGAACTGTAGCTTGCACAGAACAGAAATGAAAGCAAAAGTTAAAGGGTTGAGAAGTAGGCGATATGTAAATATATTTCTGACGCGCACACTTCCAATTCAATATTGTATACAAAATAAATAATTTGTCAACCGTACTCGGATGACAGGATAGTTGGCCAAGGGCAATTTTGTTAATGGTCTCCTATACAAAGAAATAAAAGAGGAAGGTTGAATAAATTATGCAAAGAGTTGAGTCAATTGATAAAGAGCTGACAGAAACTTCTAGAAAGGAAGGAGAAAAAACACTAATATGAGAGACGCCACAAGCATATACAGCATATACAGCCTCTGGGATGGCTCATGGGCAGCGTACTAGCTTCCCGATCTGTGGTCCCGGATTCGATTCCCGGTCGATGCAAAAATAGTTGTACTTTCCTTGAAAATCGTCCCAGTTTTTGTTGCTGTGTGACGAAGAAAAGCTCAAGCAGGCGGATCTTGCTAGTTACGCTGAAGAGAATACGTCATGTTCGCCTCATGTCGCTCTTACCCCCAAGCATGGAATTTAACCAGGCCCAGGCATGGGGGACACAGGTAGCTAGCTGGCAAATTCGGACTACCGACCCAAAACGCCAAATTCATACATATCTAGTATGTATTGGTTTTTACCCTTCATTTTAGATAATTTCTTTAATTTGCTTTTGGCATTAAGCCCGAAGGCAAATTCTTTACACTTACTTTACATCTAATATAATAATATAATAATGAATACTAAAAATACGTACAATTCAATAAACGGAACAAAGTTACTCCATTAAAGGCATGCCTACTAAATGCTGAGGCCCTTCACAGACTACTGATCCTCTCCCTTACACTATTATTAGAATTTAATCTTAATCTATAAGTGTTGATGTTTCTAGGAAAAGTCTCCATTAGTGCTGCAGGCAAGCTATTCCATGACTCATTAGTCCTACTTACAAAAGAGTATTTTCCAACATCAGTTCTCTGTTTCTTTGGACGTATTTTCCTAATATGATCGTGACGTGCTCCGTAGACGGGTTCATACATTATTTCCTGAACTTCCCTTCATGCCGGATTTTTCCCTAACGCTTTGTAAAATATACACAACCTTGCTTTTTCCCTTCGACTCGCCAATGATTCCCATGACGATACTTCATTGGAAATATTTCCTAACGAATTTCCCCTTTTAACAAATTTTGCTGCTAACAAATTTTGAACGTGTGCAACGTCTCCCTGCTCGCTTTGCTATTTCCTTGACGTCTTCTACGTCATCTGCCGCTGCATGCTGCGCAGGCAGCCGAAGCGAGCGAGATCCGACCGCCGGCCTCCGAAGCCGGCCGCTTTCCCGCCTAAAGCACACCGCGCGCCCCGCCACGCCGCGCCGCGCCACTCAGCTCCACGCCACGCCGCACCGCGTGCTGGTATTGATCGCAGGAGAGCCCACAGCCTCCGGCACACGGACTCGTGTGGCCAGCCCACCGACCCACGACTCAATCAAGCGACCGACCGACCCACTTACCAACCAACCAACCAACCAACTAATCACAATCACTTGATTAGTTGGTTGGTTGATTGATTACTAACCAACTTATCTAACTACTAACAAACTTATCTAAGTACTAACAAACTTATCTGACTACTAACCAACTTATCTAACTACTAACCAACTTATCGAGCTACTAACCAACTTATCTAACTACTAACAACTTATCTAACTACTAACCAACTTATCGAGCTACTAACCAACTTATCTAACTACTAACCAACTTACCTAATTACTAACCAACTTATATACTTAGTAAACAACACACGAAATAATCGGTCAACCAAACTAACTTACCAGCCAACCAACTATCCAATAATCCAACCAACTATCTAATAATCCAACCAACTATCCAATCGCCCCACTAACTATCCAATTGTCCAATCATCTATCCAATCGTCCAATTATCTTTTCAATCGTGCAGCAAACCGACGCACCAACCACGTAACCGACCAACCACAAGCGACCGGCTTGCAACCTTGGGGGGAGAAGCCCCTTAACCTACATTCCCACAGGCTGCATTGCCATGTGGCGTTATGACATCGCAGCAGATTGCGTTCGCGCCCTTTCCGAATTGCAGGAAGGTATTTAGAGAATTTCGCTGGGCCACGTAGGCAGATAGGCGAAATGAAATGAGCAGGGGAGATTGCGTTCTATTTCTGAAGTCCAATAATCTGTACTATTTCCCAACATTATTTAAATGACCAACAATGTGTACATGTTCTTTTGATAGAAATAATACAAGGAATTGTATTTTTTGAAGATTGTTAGTGGAATTAAATATCCTCAAATTCAGTATTAAATTTACAAATTTTAACTTAAGGATGTAAAAAGTTTGCTTCTTTAATTGTGGACTCGTGGCTTGTAGCAACAAAAATGCAGCTTAGCAAAACCGCTAAAAAGGCTTTACAAAAAGTAGCTCGCATACTGATTAAGAACAACAAATAAAATACACTCGGATAACATTTATTATAATATACACTCTATCAAACTTTGTACAAAGTGGTCGCGAATACTGCAGTAGCATAGTGTATTCAGATACGCAGGACATTTCTTTATATGCCAGGAATATCAAAAAAATTATTCCATAAAGCAACACGTGAATAGCAAATATTTAATGGAAAGCAGCCATGTCTTTTGAGTTTTCCTGTCGCGTGATGTCATGTGTGTTCTTAGTAGTGTCGCACCAAGGGTGAGAATTCTGACGATAGCCACAATATCAGATAGGAAACATAACACAATCAAACAGTTGCGTTTTTGAGACAAAATCGAAACTGTTTTGCTCTTTTTGTAATTTCCCCTAGATCCTGGATATCTAGCAAAATCATTCACATTTCTTACACGACCGTTAGCTGCTTAGTATTCTCTCAATTTCTGCTCCCGAATAATACATTCTGCTCCAAAATGAGATATTTTGTGGCTTCGATAGTGTACCCAAATTCGCGGGTTTAAAAAAAGGATCCATGCTGTGGATTTTTAAGGGCAAAAAAATCATACGTACATCTTCCTGCAGAGGAAAAGTGAAGCCACATGTCCCATGTTGTAGATTTAAAGGATGTAAAAGATCCTGAAGCCTAGAAGAACCCTCTGAGCAAAAATAAAAAAATCGCCAGTTTCTTTGCCCGAGTGATACTTCCGAGTGAGTCCCTTCTTTGCCAGATGGTGAAAAAAGCGTGGCCGAATTTTCGTGCTCAGGTGTAAGAACAGACCTGGCGACCTGAACCTCGCGTTAAATAAAGCATTAATTGAACTATTGAATTGAAATTAGTACTTACACATAGATTCTAATCGTGGAAATATGCTGCAACTCCTCAGCCGCAGCCGGTCAGTCGAGTGCCGTGTAGGATCGTGAACGCTATTTCGTTATTTGGCTTTTGCAATGAAAATCAAAACTGTTTCAATGTTTTTGCATTTTCCCCCAAGATCCTGGGTATCTAACAAAACCATAGGTGCCTTTCGCATGACCATAGGCTGCTTTGTTACATCACATTGTGCGCGTACGAAATTAATGTACGAGTAGATAAATGATAGTGTCTCAGTAGAAGGTAAATATTTCATGTTAATATCACGAGGATGCTCTAAGAATTTACATTTTTTTACAATTATTACATTACATTTTTTATTACTAAATATTTTATTTGCTTCTGAGTGTAAATTGAGAGGAAATTGAATTCAAATCCCTAAGAGAGGAAGTTACATTTTAAATAAATAGAATTCACGTTTCGAAAATCATGTTTGTTGAAGTATAATACTCTTCCAAAACATTTGAATCATTTTTGTATCCCTCGTTTTCCTACAATATTTTTGCAAGAAAACTTACAGAACTCTGGTTTAAAACATTTTAACGTTATAAATTAATTCTAAAACGTTTACGTGTACTTTGGGTCATGAATTTGAATTTCTTTCCAACTAACAACCAGCGGCATACTGCTTTTCGTTGACGCTTTTCCCCGACTAGTCTGCGAAATTACCTCAAACTTATTGAGTGGAAATCCGTGTTGAGTTTGTAGTACGCGAATTAGAAAGCGCTAATGGACCTTTCTCCAGTGTGGAGATCTGCTACACGGGTGAATTCCACGTACTCCAGACAGACAGACTAAATTCGGAGTAAGGTCAGAGCAGTCACAGTGTATGGAATGCAGAATCTGGGAGGTCATATTGTGAGTTGAGGTTAATTCAATTTCGCAGTGGCGGCATGACATACGAATAAACTATTCGATCCAACAACGCCGATTATAGTACATCGAAGAGCATTCTAGATGTGATTTACTCCACACTTGAGTTAATTTTTGTAGTTTCCTCCATTTTCTGTTTAGAAAAGTCTTAATTTGATATATTGTAAGTCGTTTTTTAACATCTAGATCATCGGCGATTTCTTATTTGGAATAAATTATTCACGTATATTACATTACGTAAGTATTAACATTTCGAAGTATTGTTTATAACGTAATATAATAAGTTTTTGTAAACGGTATTCAATTAAATTATACAATACGATACGTTTTAAAAAATACGGTCTTCATTGAGGCTTTTCTCGTATTCATTTGCTTGATTTGGTTGAGGTAGTAGGTGATATGAAAAATTATTGGTGTGAACGCTCAATAATAATATGTTTCACAGTCATTTCTCTACTACAGCTTTCGCATATTTGTTGATGTTCTAGAAAATAGATAGCCGTGAGTAACATTTGTGTGTTCCATTCTCAATCTTGATATATATTTACTTTGTCTCTTCTAGCTCCTAAAACGCTGATTTTTTTTTTCTCAAATATGGCTGTTCGAAGCTCATGTAATTTTTTAATGATGTTTTGTCAAGTATTGTCGAACTGTTTTAGTATTTCAATTCTTATAAACTTTTAACTTTATTCTTGTGTAGACATGACATGTTCTTCAATATTATCCGCTTTATTTGAAGTAAAAAGAATTTTTAAGTTTTAGAGATTAAAGAACACAAACGTGATATTCCTCCACCATAAGATTAATCATATTTCAGACCTCGAAAAAGCAATGACAATTGCATATTATCTTGAATCTACTTTCACCCGCGGTCCAAATGTGAACATCGCCTTCAACAAAAAATAGAATAGAATATTATACTAATTCTCCGTTTCATTGGCTTTTCGAAAAAATCTAAAAAGATTAACAAATTTCTTACCAGGAATCACTCAAATCTTATTTCAGAATTTGGATTTAAAACATTAGTGGAAATATAGGGCAAGGGTTTTAGTGCACGAAACATATGTTAGCAGTATTCTGAGACATGACGCAAAACTTTGTATAAATTGCCACACGGCAAGATAAAATTTAGAATGAGGGTACCCTATATTATTTAATGGAGTTAAACAATCTTGTTATCAAATAGAACATTCATTGTAATAATTAACTATTTTTCTCTTCCATGCCAAACACTATCACGGATACCACAGGGACGGCCATCTACAACCTCCTTTAACATTTTTCTCGCCGATAATCCAAATATAATAAACACAGATAGCGTTCTTCGCAGATGACACCGCCATTTTTACCTCACATACCAGTGTTATCACTGTAAATGCAAACCTAAAGGACGATCTTTACATATGTATATATGTATGTATGTACATATTGTATATATGAGTATACAATATTGTATATATGAGTATGCACATATTGTATATATTGTACATATGTATTACATATGTATATATGTATGTACCTATTGTATATATGAGAAAAGATTGGAGACTAAAAATTAATCCAGATAAAACACCAGCAAAACTTTTAACTCTTGTTTGTCACCCCACTCTCGTCTTCACCATGTATAGACTTCTTACAGTACCTTGCTTACAAAACATTATTTCAGCCAGATATCTAGGAAGGCTGATCGAAGCAAAATTTACTTGGAAAGAATATTTTCAATCTACTGATAAAAATAAAATGCGAGATAAAACATCTGGACTATGTTCATTAATTAACTGTAAGTTCTTTCTCAAAATTGTATGTGTTTACTCATAAATAAAATCATAATAAGACCTTTAATGATATACGCCTGCCCAATTTGACTGCAAATGCTGAAAAATCAAATCTAAATCCATTGCAGGTAATAGGAAATAAGGTTCTGAGAAACATAGAGCACTTTGGTCTATTTTAATATTCAGAACTTCAAGTACCTACGTACAATAGCATCTCATTTCAAAACAAAATTCCCAAAATTTGTTTTATTCTCGTCATCCTTTCCCTAGTTCACATATATTTAAATGAGATAAACCAATGGAGGTTATGGAAATTACATCTTAACTCCCTAAAAGTCTGTATACTGAGCAGGATGAAATACATTTTTTTTAAAAAAAGGTAGGGAAAACGTTCAGTTTTTGTGAGCTACCAATGACCAGTTAGTTTTGCTCCAATGGATATCGGGATCCAGGAGTCCTTTCTATGGTAAGAATTACGAAATATACATTTTTAGTATTGGTGTTCGTTGAAAACGTTTTTTTAAGAAAAAGTAGTTCTACGTGCAAAGTACAAATTCTAGATTTAAATGGAACGTTCGCGAAGTCTTTTAAAAACTGTTCTGAATACAGAAACAACGAAATACTGAGAAGCTATAAAATAAAGTAACTATTAGTACTTTTAAAAAATCCATAGCTAAGAACTACCTAATACAATTTATTGAAATGTATTTGGTACGTATATATGTTGGTGGAAACATAATATTTGCGTATTTAAAATTTTGTATTACTTAAGACAAACATTTTTATTTAAAGTGAGACATTATACAGATTATTTCGATGGTGGACTTACTCTTTGAAATTTCTGTTAAATTTTTTGATATTACTTATAGAACTACCTTTTTTGATATTTTTGTAATTCTTGGAAGGTCCTTTCACTCTTTAGGCAGACATTTTTATTATATTATGATTTTTTTTACATTTGCATAGAGACCAAGATCTTTAGGTCTCAAAACAAATGTAAAACGTTATAATAAAAATTGATTTAACTTAAATGTCTGCCTAAAACCCAAAGGACTTTCCAAGAATTACAAAAATGGCCTAAAGACCTTGGTTTCTAGGTTTGGGCAATTTTTATTATGATTATTTTACATTTTGAGACAAAAGACCTTGGTCTCCGAGCAAATGTAAAAAAACAATAAAAATTTATATTCTAAAAACATCTGCCTGAAAAACCAAAGGACCTTTCAAGAATTACAAAAATGGGATCTCAAGACCATGATATCTAGGTTAAGGCAATTTTTATTATGATTATTTTACATTTGTCTTGAGACAAAAGACCTTCGTCTCTAAACAAGTGTAAAAAATTATAATATAAATTGATGTAATATAAATGTCTGCCTGGAAAACCAAAGAACCTTCCAAGAATTACAATAATATTTCAAATTTCCCTCATCAATTCGCCATGTCGTGCGTTTGGCCTTGGTCGGAGCGGTTTCGTGGCACTGTGCGCCGGCGGGGGGAGGGGGCAGGTGAGAAGGTCGCGCGCGCGCGCGTGCGCTGGCGCTGGAAACGCAAGTATTTAAACCTCTATTTGCACCCGGGCGCGTCGCGACTCTCGCCTCGGACAAAGCCAGACAATTTTAATCTGAATGCTAATCAAGTAATCACGCCACCCGATGGATACGCCCGCTTCATTGCTTCCAACTCGACGCTAACTCCGCCGTTCGCCGTCGCCGCTAGCGCCCCCGCCCTCGCCCTCGCCCCGCCACTTCCGCCCTCCCTCCGCCCGTCCTTGTAGTCTCCTATCTCGCTGGATCTTTCTTTCCTTCTCTTAGATACTAGGGTTCCCTTATAACCATCGGGTTCCCTCCACGTTCTGCATCCTCTCTTCTCCTCCTTTTCCTTTCTCTCTCCTTCTCCCCCTCCTTTCACTCGGTTTCGTTTTCTCTCTGACCTCTTTTTCTCTTTTCCTCGTTTTCTCTCTCTCTCTCTCTCTCTCTCTCTCTCTCTCTCTCCTCGTTTTCTCTCTTCGTTTTCTCTCTCTCCTCGTTTTCAATCTCCTCCTCGTTTTCAATCTCCTCCTCGTTTTCAATCTCCTCCTCGTTTTCAATCTCCTCCTCGTTTTCAATCTCCTCCTCGTTTTCAATCTCCTCCTCGTTTTCAATCTCCTCCTCGTTTTTTCTCTCCTCGTTTTTCTCTCCTGGTTTTGTCTCTCCTCGTTTTTTCTCGCCTCGTTTTTTCTCGCCTCGTTTTCTCTCTCCTCACTTTCTCTCTCTCCTCGCTTTCTCTCTCCTCATTTTCTATCTCTCTCCTTCTTTCCTTCTGTCCTCGTTTTCTCTCTCCCCTCGTTCTATTTCTCTCGTTTTCTCTCTCTCCTCGTTTTATTTCTCTCCTAGCTTTATTTCTCTCCTAGCTTTCTCTCTCTTCTCGCTTTCTCTCTCTTTTCGCTTTCTCTCTCTTTTCGCTTTCTCTCTCTCCTCGCTTTCTCTCTTTCCTCGTTTTCTCTCTTCTCCTCGTTTTCTCTCTTCTCCTCGTTTTCTCTCTTCTCCTCGTTTTCTCTCTTCTCCTCGTTGTTCTCTCCCTCTCCTCCTCATTTTCTCTCTCCCTCTCCTCGTTTTCACTCTCTCCTTGTCTTTTCCCTCATTTCCTCTCCTCCGTCTCACTCCCTTTTCTCTTCTCTATTTCTCCTTTTTCTTTCTTTTATTTACTTTTTTCTTTTTCTACATTACTTCTTCCTTAACCTGCATTTCGTTGAAGAAAATTATGTAAAATACAGTAATTTGATTGACAAGTCTTGATCTATATTTCTTATTATATTTATACTCATGCCCACTTTCATACCGTTGCACTAACTTCAAGAGTGTGGTTGATACTGGTTAAGATACATATTATGAACTACGACGCGCTGCAAATTCTATAATAACACTATTTTATCGAGTTATTACAGGTATAATATTTTTAAAAGTAGAACAGATCTCGAAAAGTGGTTGATGTAAACAGTTTTTTTCATTATTACAGAAAGCACTTTTTCTGGCATTACTTGTTTACACAACTTGAACTATAGTGAACCGTATTTTCCTTGCAATATTTAAACGAGCAAAACAGAACAAAATTAGGGCAAACATGTTACATGCTAAATCCAATATTTACCAAGCGTTCTTATTTTTACCAGTGAGGAGGCACGCATATTTGAGCCGATGGGTTTTTTTCTCGTTCAAGAACATTTTTTGCGTCAGGTGCTTCTGAACACGGTATATATCGAATTAATTATCTCGTTTTTTGTAGTGATAAATATTCAACAGAAAGAGGCGATATTTCCGCGCATCACGAACGTGTTAGCCGAAAAAAGCACGATGTAACGTCCAAGAATGGGGGAGATGAGCGGAGACCCACCTGCTGGCTGCTATCAAACTGTAACAAAAATGCAGATCAGTTCGTAGGAGATTCTCTCACCGCCCGCGAGGAGTAAGCAAGAGGTGGGCGTGCTAATTTTTGGTGGATAATGTGGCAATTGAAATCCATTCTGTGATGAACTTTAAAGTAATATTCTGAATCACAAAATTATGACTTGAGTAATATTAGAAACAATCATTGAGAGATGAGAATCATGAAATATGGTTAAAGAAAAAAATACTTAGAAATTGAGACAAAAAAGTATGTATGGTTCTTTTATATGATAATAATTTACTGAACTGCAACGTAGTAGAAAAGGATTCACTGTTATCAACTTTTTGTGTCTCCTCCTTTTTAAGTAGTAATTATATTATTACGGGTAGGTTGCTTAATATTATGTGCTTACCTAACCATTTTTTTAAAACACGGAATGATGTGAGGTATTAAATAGTATTAATGGAATGACACAAAAGAAACGAGCCACCAGACCCCCTTCCCAGAAGAAGACACTTCCGTAAAGCCTTTTTGTCAGAATAAATTCCACATTCAAGATCTAAGCGCCGATACCCGGCTGAAAACTATCCGCAATTCTACGAATCGTCTTACGTTTTAGATAATATAACGTTTCAACTAGTTCTGTTTCAGTGAGTTTTTAACAATCACATATTCTTGTTCCTTTTCTTTTTTTAATCTTTTGAAATTCTTCCTTCACCTAACAACTCCTGAAAGTCTTCGAAAATTACAATTTGTTTCCGGTAGTTTTTGTGAGCTGAGCTGGATGACCGAGGTGGCTAAGAGCGTAAACCGACTCAGCGCTTCGGTGGAGGGGGTATGGGTTTGAGTCCCGCCTTGGGCATGGTTGTTTGTCCCTTGTCAGATTAGGATTAAGAAAGAAAACCGAGATATTCACATTTATTCATTTTTATTTATTTATCTTATGTACAAGTTACTCAATGCAAGTGCAATGTTTTATTTTTAAAGATCACGTATACATAACAATTTACCCACGTATTTTTTATAACCCATCAGTTCCACTTTTTTTTACAGTTTTTAGTTTGATCCCCCTCTTTCTTATACTCTGAGTGAGAGGAACCAATGATACATTTAATTTTTTATTTTATGATTTTTTCCTATAAAATGTATTTTTATTTATTGAAAATGTAAATAATAAATGCTTCAAGGAATAGGTTAACGTCCGATATTTCGTTAAGTTGTACAAAAATAAAAAAAAAACTTGGTTTTTTGAGAAACCTTGTAACTTCACTTTGGTATTAAGTTACATCATTCTCCGTACACCTATCTTTCATTATTGTAATAAATCATACCTCTTGCACATTACTTTTTTTCGATCTGGCAAAAAAATTGTTACGGCCATGTTCATCAATAATTAGTCCAAGATGTAGTTTTGGCTATAAGATAGTGATCACTTCCGAGTTATGTAAACTGCTGAACCTGTGACTATTTTGGACCATCTTTACTTTTTATTGTATTTATTGTTTGAATCGTTAAAACCATAGAAAATGTCCTGTGAGGTCTTTGGGTGTTCTGTGCGCGGCGGCGGGGCGTCTTGGCCAGACAGGTGCTTGATAAATCGCCCGCCGCCGTCGCTGCTGAGGTAAGAATGTGCGGCAGCGCGATGGAGGCCGCCTCTTCTTTGCGACGCGGGCGGTTTCTTGCGGCGCCTTCCGCTGCCGAAGCCGTTCTTACGAGGCGTCGTCTTTGTGCGGCCGCTGCCGCCACCAGGAGCCCCGCCCCGCCCTGCCCCGCCCCTCCCCGCCCCGCCCCGCCCCGCTCCAACTCCGCCACGTCCCGCGCTGCTCCGACCCCCTGTGGATCCGGTCACCGGTTCCGCCCATAGGCTGCCTTGCACTACTCCCCTTCGCCCCGTCCCGCCCCGTCCCGCCCCGCACCACCACTCCACTTCCACCCCAGCCTTACCCTGCCATGTCCAGCACCGCTCTGACCCCATATAGCTTCTCTACAGCCCGCCCTGCTCCGCCTCGCCTCGCCCGGCCCCGGCCCAATTCCGCCACGTCCCGTACTGCTCCGACCCCCTGTGCCACTGGTCACTGGTCTCGCCCACAGCCTGCTTTCACCACTCCCCTCCGCCCTGCCCCTCCCCGCTCCTCCCCGCCACACCCCGCCCCGCCCTGCCCCTCCCTCAAGGCTCCTCCCCGCCACCCCGCCCCTGCCCCCAAGCCCCCCGCCCCGCCCTTGCCGCGCCCCGCCGCGCCCCGTCCTGCTCTGCCCCGCCCTTCGTCCTGCCCTGCTCCTCCCCGCCACGCCCCGCCCTGCTCCCGCCACACCTTGCCCCCGCCCTGACACGCTCCCCTGACCCGCCCCCTCCCTGCTCCGCCCTGCCCCGCCCCGCCTGCCCCCGCCCCCGACACGTCCTCACCCGCTCCTCCCCCCTGCCCGCCCAGCCCCGCCCCGCCTTGCCCCACCCCGCCCTAACACCTCCACGTCCCGCACCGCTCCGATCCCCTGTGGCTCCGGCCACCAGACTCGTCCACAACCCGCTTTGCTCCGCCCCGCCCCGTCCTTACTCGCCCTTTCCCTCCAACACCCAGCCCTTATCCCGCCACGTCATGCATCGCACGGACCCCTCTTGCCCAGCCCCGCCGCGCCCCGTCCTGCCCTGCCCCTGCCCTGCCCTGCCCCCGCCCCCGCCACGCTCCTGCCCCTCGCCCTGCCCTGCCCACGCCCGCCCTGCCGCGGCCTGTCCTGCCCCGCCCCTTCCGCCCTGTCCCGCCCTGCCACGTCCTGTCCTTCTCCCTGCCACGCCCTGCTCCCTCCCCCTTCGCCACGCCCTGCCCCGCCCTGCCACGCCCTGCCCCGCCCCGCCACGCCCTGCCCCGCCCTGCCCCTCCACAACTTTCCCGCCCCGCCACTCCCAGCCCCGTTGCGCCCTGCCCGGCCTGCCCAGCCCCGCCCTGTCCCGCTCCCTCTCTGCTCCGCCCCTGCCTCTGCCCCGCCTTGCCCCGCCCCGCCTTGCCCCGCCCCGCCCTAACGCCTGCACGTCCCGCACCGCACCGATCCCCTGTGGCTCCGGCCACCAGACTCGTCCACAACCCGCTTTGCTCCTCCCCACCTCGTCCTTACTCGCCCTTTCCCTCCAACACCCAGCCCTTATCCCGCCACGTCATGCATCGCACGGACCCCTCGTAACGTCGACCCCCAGATTCGTCCACAGACCGCATTGCTCCGCCTCGCCCATCCTTCCCGCAATTTGTTTGACAAACACTTAGACAATTGGGTGCTTTGAGCACATGTTGAATGCGCTGCGTATTGGGCTGTGATGTAAAAAGTTAACACGTGCTAAGCTGGCGGTGTTTAATTTGCAAAACGTTGCCAGTTTGGTTCGGCTAATTTTGATTCGGTTGGCTCACGCATTTCCAAGTGTACGGTGAGGCTCCTGCCTTCAGCCTTAGCCATGAAAATAAAACTCCCTTGAGTTCACCGAACGCATTATTTTCAAAGTACTTTATACCATATGCATACCTGATATTCAAAGTCCTTCATGTTACTACCGTTGGGCTATTTCTACTAAGTTAAATAGGCCCATTTCGCCCATGTTTTGTTTACTCACATACTTTAGGTGGTTGTCAAAAATGCATCAAATCCTCCGCCAGCCAGCTGAAAGCCCACTCCCGCATCTTGGTTGGTTTGTTGGTTAGTGATTCAGGGCGAGTCAACAGCGTAAGTCATTAGTCCCGTAAGTATAGTGTATGTTTTTCCCTCGGAAGATGGCGGTGATCTTCCCCTGCTGGATGGCGAGATACGGAGAAACCACGGAAAACTACCGATCAGAGCAGCCGGCCGCTAGAATTCTCCTCCAGACAGCGACTGAATTCGACCTAGCTGAAAAACTAGTCTCGAAACTCCTGCCGCCGTCAGGGCTCAAACCTAGGACATCCCGGTCAGAGGTGTTACAGTAGCATCAGTTGATGCACTGAGCAACCTCGTCCGGTCTGCCGGATCTTAACACTTTTGCAGACGTCGTCCTTTACACTTTCTCTTCCGTCACCACTCCGTCACCCTTTGTCGGTCATTCCATCGCTCTGTCACCTGGTTACACACACTCGCTCTGCATACTAAAAGTTTTACCCGCCCCTATTTGCGCGGCTGTTTATCCGTTTAGCGAACGCTTGAGAAGATGCCCAGTTCTACCCGTCCGGTTTTACCGCGTCTCGTGGCCTCCGTTCAATGGTCTCCTGATTGCCTTCTCCAGCCTCGAGGCCCCCCCCCCCCGTTTCTCGCATTGTTCCGGACAGGGTGCTTTTGTGTGTGCGAGGTCGCGTTGCTAACCGCGCTGTAGCGGACAGTGTTCGGAACAGGATTTCGGGCAAAGACTTCCATCTTAGGAACAACGGCGAATACCCAATCTGAAGAAAATCTGGAGCTGTGCTGGTTTTGTTTGTGACGGCTTTACTCGCCAGGTTGTGGTCACAGATGCTCGTGTTTGGCAGGAAAGGTAAAATGGAATGTGCAAAACTATCGGGTATCCTGAGCGTCTATGAATCATTTGCCTGGCTATTCCGTTGTGCAATTGATTAGTCACGCATCCTTCTCTGGCAATCTCATAGTCACCTACACTTCGGATTCCTGAACAGTTTTTTCTCGAACTTGGTCTACCTGTCACCTCGCCTCCCCGTCTTATCTTTGGCTCTCCTCTTTCTTAACTCGTCTCCTTTGTATCGTTTGGCTGTTCCTTCACGCCATGAATTTTTCATTCAGTCATACCTTCGTTCCATTTTTCTGCTTTATGACCCTTGTCTTTTCAGCTGGTGGTTCAGTTACATGACATGAAGGAAGAACTTTGGAGCATCGACAGTTTTGATGGTCAGACAAAATGGATCTAGCAAATCTACCTGCAATCAGGGGTGGATCTAAGACCTGCAGAACATGTTTATCTCTTAGAAATCTTGGCGCACATACTACACTTCCATATTTTACTCTATTTTGGATTTTTATATACCAAAAAAATTAAAAACTATATTTATATTTAATTATAAATAAGTATTATAATAAATATAATGGTTATATTTGTTTTATAATTAAATATTATATTTGGACAAATTATTTGTCCAAATTCATCTGCAGATAGTTCAAAATAAATGTTACACACTTTTAGGGCGTGTAGAAGTTCGACGATGAATAATTTTTGTTACAAATTTCTTACAACGAAGTTAAACATTTTTGACATCGCGCCCCAGTTTGGTAGGCAATTATTCCTGCAAGGTCATTTAAACACATACTCAAGAGACGGCCTGATCCCTGGCAACGGCTATATTGAGTTGTTTCTTTTCTTTGTGGGACATATCGCATAGATGGACAGTATGGGGTGGGCGTGATTTAAATGGGCGGACAAGACGCATAAATATGTCAGAATCCTACATCTTACAATATTAGGGTGACGTGTAAATATGTCAGGATCCTACAAACTATTGCGTAGACCCTGCAGCCTCCAGCTTTATATGGTCTTTATATTTACATCTCACTACGAGCCAGAAGTCTCTCAGAGGACATTTAGCAATGCCAGACTCCCAATATTCCAATGTCACCTGAGCGGTAGCTCAGGGGATCAACTGATGTCACTGCAGCGCCTCTGACCGGGAGGTCCTAGGTTCGAGTCCTGACGGCGGCAGGATTTTCGACACTAGCTTTTCAGCTAGGTCGAATTCAGGCACTGTCTGGAGGAGAATTCTAGCGACCGGCTGCTCTGATTGATACCATACCAAACGAGCTACGGACCGCACGCGATCTGTCCTTCTTCGTCCTTGTCCTATCCTCTCCCCTTACACGCACACACACACACACACACACTTACACAAACATTTACTGCACTACCACATACTCCGGAAGACCGGTCGGGAGCTTAGAACTTGTCCCGGTGGAGGCGGTGCCCCGCTGTTGGGAGAGTCCTTGTTGGAGGGAATCCCCACTAGCCGACGGTAGGTCGGCGCCGGATCTCGCCATCCAGCGGGGGAAGATCACCGTCATCTCCAGAGAAAAGCATGCACTACACTAACGGGAATAATGACCAAAGCAGTTGACGCGCCCGGAAACACGAAAAAATCAATCAGAAATCCAATGTCACAATTTCTCTTCTGTCCAATTGTATTCCTCGTTTTCTTCCAATCCGTGTCCAGTGCTTTCGACTGGGGTTACCGTGGAACGCGCTTTTGACGCTAGCCACCCAAAAACAGCTGCCGCTCGTCTTCCCCCCCCCTCCAAACGGATGTGGCCGGGCATCCGTAGCACCCCTACTCCTCGGGGGGCTTCTTCCCCTCCACCCCCTGATCCTTTTCTACCTCTCCTCAACCTCACCCCTTCCTCCGGCCCCGCGCCTCCCTTCCGCCTTGGCCCATCCGTCCCCTCCTCTCCCCTTCCTCCCCTCCACCCCCTCACCCTCTCTACCTCTCCTCAACCTCGTCCCCTTCCTCCGTCCCCGCGCCTCCCATCCGCCTTGCCCCATCCCCTCTCCCATCCGCCCCCACTCTCCCCATCCGCGCCTCCCTTCCGCCTCCCCATCCGCCCCATCCGTCCCCTCCGCCCCCACCTCTCCCCTTCCTCCCCGCCCTGCCTGGCGGCTCAACCCCCTGCTCCCTAGGGGTCGCGCGTCGGGGCGGCGCCGTGGTTGCTGCTGCTGCCGACAGGCGCCGCTGCGGTCGCCGGGGTTGTGCGCGGGGGAGGCATTGAACTGCGCACGGCCCAGGCTTTTTGCCGCGTCGCGAGACGGCCAGCGCGGGATCATATGCGTGGGCTCATGGGAACCAATAGAAATATCTCCCGTGGTCCTTCTTTGATCTTGGTGAATAAGCTGATAAGTCATAAAGTCCTAATTTTACAAGAGAGCAGAAAACAAATTTTAACTGACTTAAATCAGAGATTAATGATATTCAAACGAAGGTGTTATTCAAAAGAAACTATTTGTGTGTAGGATTTGTTTTAATATCATTAATCTCTGAATTACAGTATTAGTTTAAAGTTGTTTTTTGCTCCCCTGTAAAATTAATGTTTTTTTTTGTTTTTTTTTTATTTACTTTTTTGACAGCTAATTTACCGAGGTCAAAGATTTATTGTTTGACGTGTGATTACACTAGTCGGCTGATGTCTTGTTGGAAGGAAGTAATCGTATTTCTGTTGTTTGGGAGAGAAACAAAGGACAAAACTTTACTCTTGTGGTCAGGGCTTGCAAACCACAAAATTGAAACTTCAAAGCTTTCGAACTCTTCGATTTTTGATCATTTGAAGAAAAAATAACTCTTTTTCTCTTTCTTTCTTTTTCTTCTTCGAAAATGGGGTTTCTCTAACAAATCACACTCATGGAATTCAAAAACCTGGCCAAACCTATTTGAACAATATGCACTTCGTTTTAAAAGTGTATACAGCTTCCTACCAACTCAGAATGGCCAGCTCCTGTCTGTACGTTACAGCTTTAGAGCAGGGATTCCCAAACTTTTCCTTGGATCGATCCATTTAAAAAAATTACTTTATCAATCCCCTTGACAGTTTTTAACAGCCTGCAAAATCATAACACAAATAATTACACGTAAACAACTTGATAACAATTGCATAGACAAAAAATATGAATACAAAATTTGAAACAAAATTGTTTCCTAGGTTCATGTTTCATTATTCTTTCTATTATTAAAATTTTTAAAATATATTAGAATTAATTAAGAAATATAAACATGTATTACGAGATGTCCTGAACATAATTTTTATTTTTGGTAATCAACAGTTTTTTTATTACAAAGATCATTTGTCAGCGCATTTTCAGCTATCGACCCCCAATCGACCCCTTTATGATCATTGACCTTCTTTCAAAATTTCTTGCATTGCCATTTCTAGCCAATAAACATTTTCTAGTTTCATTTTCGGAACAATAACAATTAGATAAATCGAGGAAGTGTCATAATTGTCCAGATATAATATCGTACTCACTCGATTAACCTATAACTAAAGCATTTCAGTTACACACTGCTATTGTCAACGACGCCGATAATAACTATACTAATTACAATTATTTTCTGTGTAGAGTCTGCTACTTGTTAAACAACACGAAAGAGGGTACAGTGCAAACAATAATTATTTTTACTTACTCGTATACGTACAAAGTAGTATGTATTGAGCGAGTAATATACATCGGATATTCGAAGAGCACCAAGGTGCTATTCACTCGGAATAAGTAGAGGAGTGTCAAAGGTACGTCACGTTTAGGAGCAATGCAATTTTACTGGGTCGGGCTTCTTTTATAAAGGTCGTTAAAATAAACGAAAGATTAACTATAAATGTCTGACCGTATATTTTTGATGTATTTTTATACCAAAATCTTTGAATTAAAATATTATGAAACAAATTTATATACATAAAATTCCAATCAAAATGTAAAAATAATTGTATTCTCCCCTTTGCGGCCTAACTACAGTACGTGTGGTACTTTAGAGTAAGAGATTCGAAATTCCCTCTTTGTAAATAACTGAATTGGCCTGTGAAGCCCCCGAGCTTTGCTTTGTTGGCTCAATCCCTATTCTTCGGTAATCCATTTCTCTGGTCCTCTACGTCAATAGACCTATTGATACAGTCTTCCCTGGATGATACGTGTGTTTCGTAATAGAGTCTTTCATCGAAAGTCGCATCTCATCCTTTATTTATCGGTAAATATACACAAATTCCACTGATTCGTTCTGTAAATCCTTCTATGCGTTTTATTTTCTTAGATCTGTTTATGTTTATCATTATTGTGCGGCACATATTTCCTGTAATGCAATATTGTAAAAGGTAATTGAATCAGAAATATTATTTCAACTCAAAACTTTCCCCCTTATTGTGAATTCCCATTTTCAAACCATACCTTATATCAAAACTATCCACGTTTAAAATAATAAAAATGTAAATTATGGGTTCAAGAAAAAACCTTGATATTTTTTATAAATATTCAAGCGCATAAGAGAATCAGTCTGCTTCATTCAACGGCACTGCTTGAAATGCTTCTTCAAACCGCATATTTGTCTGCTACCTGTTCCACGCAGCTTGAGAAAGAATTCCACATTTCCGCTTCTCACGTTCTAGTTTGTAAATACAAGGCCAGTAGCGGCCGGCGGCAGCCAATACTTTCGCCTGTGCTTTCCAATATCGCCCGCCGAGCTGTGAGGCGCGGTGAGGGTGGAAAGGCCCGGTGGGAGTGACTGGAGAAACGGAGCAGGAATGAGGCGAGTTTACAGCGGGAGGAACTAAGAGGGTGGGGAAGAGTCGAGGGGCAGGGACGGGGTGGAGATGGGAGTGGTGGCGACATGGCAGGACCCGGTGGGCGTGTCAGAAGGAAGGAACGTGAATGAGGCGAGTGTAGGACAGGAAGAACTAAGAGGGTGGGGAAGATTCGGGGGACGGGAATGGGGTGGAGATGGGAGTGGTGGCGGCCCGGTGGGCGTGTCAAGAGATAGAAATGGGAATGAGGCGAGTGTAGGGTGGGGACAAACCAAGAGGGTGGGGAAGAGTCGAGGGTTGGGGACGGGGTAGAGATGGGAGTGAAGCCAGGGAGGTGGGCGTGGTTACGGCGTGTGGGAAGATGGAAGGTGGGCAGGTAGCACGACTCGAGGAGACGCTGGCAGGTGATGAGGGTAGGGTCAGGAGGGCGGGGTCAGGCGGATCGGAGAGGGCGAGGTGAGGCTGAACGGGGCAGGGCGAGACGGAGCCGAGCGGATGAGGCGAGACAAGACGGAAAGGGTTGAGGTAGAACGGAACGGGGGGAGGTAGGCCAGGGCGAGGCGAGTCTGGCCTGGCGTAGCAGATCAGGGCTAGGCGGCGAGAGTGAGTACGCGATGGGATGGGTGGGGGCGGGCCTGGAGGGGGCGGGAGAGGCGGGGGGGGCGGGGCGGGGCGTGGCGTGGCAGGTGGGAGGCGAGTGGGGATGGTATGAGAAGGGTGAAGGCGCGATGGGATGGGTGGGGGCGGGCCGGGAGGGAGCGGGAGAGGCAAGCCGAGGTGGAACAAGGCGAGATGGGACGGGACGGGGTGAAGTTGGAGAGGACGAGGCGGATCCTGCGTGCCGTGGCAGATCGGGGCGGGTGGTGATGGCACGAGAAGGGTTAGTGCGCGATGGGATGGATGTGGGCGGGGCGGGGTGTGGTTTGCCAGGTCTGTGCGAGTGGGGATGGTATATGAAGGGTGGGAGCGTGATGGGATGAAAGGGGCCGGGCCAGGCGGGGCGGGAGAGGCGGGACGGGGCGTGGCATAGCAGGTGGAGGCAGGTGGGTATGACAAGAGAAGGGTGAGGGTGCGATGGAATGGGATGGGTGGGGGCGTTCCGGAAGGGGCGGGAAAGATAGGACGGGGCGTGGCATGTCAGGTCGGGGCGAGTGGAATGGTTCGCGAAGGGTTAATACGCGAAGGGATGGGTCGGGGCGGACCGGGAGAGAGCGGAAAACGCGAGTCGGGGCGTGTCTGGGCAGGTGAAGGCGAGTGGGGATGGCACAGGATGGGTTAGTACGCGATGGGATGGGTGGGGGCCGACCGGTAGGGGGTGGGAGAGGCGGGTCGGGGCGTGGCATGACAGGTGGAGGCGAGTGGGGATGACACGGGAAGGGTTAGTGCGCGATGGGATGGGTGAGGGCGGACCGGGAGGGGGCGAGAGAGGCGGGTCGAGACGTGGCTTGGCAGGTGAAGGCGAGTGGAGATGGCAGGGGAAGGGCGAGGGCGTGATGGGATGAGTGGGGGCGGGGCCGGGCGAGAGGGGACGGCAAGGGAAGGGCGAAGGCGCGACGGGCCGGGCGGAGCGTAGCGAGATAAGCCGGAAGGGAGGAGAGAGGTAGAGCTGTCCCAGGGAGCGGCAGCGTTCGGGGGCGGCGCAGGGCGGCGGGGGGCGGCGGCCGTGCGGGGTGATGCATTGCCGCAAATAAGCCGCAGCTACCTACGCGGCGCAGCGTGCCCGGCATGCGGAGCGCAGAGCCCAAGGCTTTTCACTGGAGGAAGCCAAGGACGCTGCTGCCTTGCGCTCGGGGTTACGCGCCAGCGTTTTATTATTTTTAATTTATTCTTATTCATAAGGCTTTACAAGTAATGGTTAACACAAACATACACACCATTTATTACACAATTATAGATGTAAGGTTAACCCAATTGGGCTTCTGCAATGTTTGTATTTGATTAAGTTTGGTATCATTGTATAGTTTTCACAGGTGGTTTGGGATTACAAAAATGAAACTATGAATGTATTACATATTTATTATTTCTGCGGGTAGGGTTTTACAACCTGGGGGCAGAAGACTATAATTTATATATTACAATAATTAAATAATAATTGTAGGCTAGGAATACAATTAATAATATTAATAGGAAAGCTCTACATTTTGTGGTTGACCATTTTTTTAAAACTATTAAATACACGTCTTTTTAATTACACTTCACTTCACTTCACTTCACTTCACAATATTTGCGCTTCGCTTCTTTTTCTCCCTCTCTATGGTCTACTTCTGTAGGGTGAGATACATATGTTTATTTTACAAAATTTGAGTGCCAGTATATCTTTGTCGTAGTACGAAAACTGCAGAGAAAATTATTATTCATTGGACCATATTATTATGGATTTATACGTCTATAATGGATTTATCATATAATACCATTCTTTCCAGAAGATTGTGAATTGCAATAAGTCTAATAAATTTATTTCAATTGTTCTCTACTAGCTGGTTTCATGTACTTTCGTAACTTTCAGTTTATTAGCGACACATTTATTACAAAACGATTCACGATACCTCCTTCAAAAGTGTCTTCAGCACAATAAGATTTCTCCTTTCTTTTCACCATAAATCTGAACATAAACCGTGGTTGCAATTTCTTATTGGTTCTTCAATTTGATGGAGCCATGGGTATATTAATAATTACGCGTTTATTCTTTTCACATATTTGCTATGTAAAATTGAAAGAACTCTACCAAATTCCCATACCTCAAAAAAGAAATGTTTCCCTGGTATTTGAAACTGTGGTTAGTAATGAGTGTAAATATTTTTTTTTAATCAGCTAAACCATGTGGATGAATGGGAAACATGTACAATAGAATTCTCTGTAGAGATGGTTGTGATTCGAAAGTTGCAATACGTAATTACTACTTGTTTTGTCTTTTGCGTTTGATATTTTTTCATTTATTGAATGTCAAAAAGAGTTAAAAACTGTGACGTACTATGGGAACAAGTGTATTCTTTGCACGTTTTCTTAATGTTTAGGATCCTTACACTAATCCATATAAATATTAAATTCTGAATGCAGATGGCTGCACTGATAACACAACGTCACGCCAGTGTAATAAAAACTACTTTCAAAGTAAAATAAACTATAGATTGTGGCTATTAACCCTCATCATGACCTTCGTGAAAGAATCAACTTCATGCGTGAGAAAATGGGGAAGGTTAATTTCTTGAAAAACTGTATTTCCTACAGAAGTGTAGAAGACGTGCACCAATAGTGAAATTGTATTTATGTTCCAACAGCAAAACAAGGGGTCATCTCAGCATTTGCTCAAAGGATCAGGAAAACAACGAAAAATCTGATGGAGACGGGGATCATAGACCTAGAAGCTGGAGGTACAAGTACAATACTTGTTACAGGTTATACAGCCCAGTTGGTAATTTATACATACAATATCATTGTTAAAATTAATATTAGCTCTCTTTTCGAAAGTTAATATCTAAATTTAGTTAAATATAGACTATATCGAAAGTTATAGTCTAAAATGCATGGAACCAGTTATTCACCAGAAAATATTTTACTTGACACTTAAACTTGTGCATCGAATTTAATCGTTCAATGTCATGCGGCAAAGTGTTATAAAATAATGTGTGTGTATATATATATATATATATGAATTTTTTGTAGTAATTTGTTTGATACTGACACCTGATGAATATGATTTCTATGTCGACTTGTTATAATTATATACATCAGTATTTGCTGAGAAGATGTTGCTACACTTAGTAAATCATTTTGACAAAACCCACTGAGTCGTAAATCAAGAGGCAAGTTAATGCTAAAATTTCTAACTTGATAAAGAGAGGCTTACAAAAATCACGTGGGTGGAGTTTATTGCTTTTTTATAGCTATTTTTTATTGCTCATACATTTCTTTTTTGTAATCTAAAAATCTGGGAACTTCAGAATGTGTTTCATCAGAATATTATGCTATATCTCTGGCAGAAACGAACATTCGCGAAATATGTTCAACGAACATTATGAAGACCGACTGAATTTGAAAGAATTCTGAACTCGTAGCATAATTAACTTAATTTTGTTTTCAGTTTATTTGAATGGACGTTCCATTTGAAGTTTGACTGAATTAAGGGACCGCCAATTTTTGTCACCTTAACATCAGGCAACTGCACTCGTTTATTTTCAACGGAGTTTGCAATTGTTTATTGAATGTAAAACAGCATTGAAACTATTTTTACTTCGAATAATATTAACTTGTTATTTCGTAAACAATTTGAAATATATTGGTACATAATAATAATCTAGTATTTACGGTTTCTTTATTGAAAATAATATTTGTATCATCCGCAAAGATAGCTGTTCTGTTTTTGGAATCGTCAAGGGCATATAGTTAATGCGTAGTAGGAAGAGAAGAGGGTTTAAAATCGTATTCTGCGTCACCCCTTGTGCAATCAGCAATACATTTGAAAGGTTGGTATATAATGTCTCATCAATTCAGTACTATATTTCTACTCTCTGAGATCTTTGTTTAAGATACCAATTTGGCCAATCTAGAACAATACCACAAATTGCATACGAAGGTAAGTTTGAAAGTAAACTGCAATGATTAATGACGTCAAAAGCTTTTGAAAGATCTAAAAGTATTCCAATAAGTGTTTTATTTTGTTACATGGATGAAGTGACATCTTTAAGAAAAGAATATATGGGTGTTTCAGTAGATTTTGATGAATGTAGGCTGGTAGAATTCTCCTCCACACATCGGTTGAACTTGACCAAATTTTACAGCGAGTGTCAAAAATTCCGCCACCGTCGGAGCTCGAACTCTGGAACCTCTCAGTTAGAGCTGCTGCAGAGGCATTGACAATAGTTTTCAGTATAATTTGTAGTACTACCATAGAAACTAGTGGTGCTAAAATTGATTGATTGATTGTTAGTGATTCCGAAAGCGTCATCTGAGGTCATTAGGCCCGCGAATATAGTGCATGTTTTTCGTTGGAAGGAGGCGGTGATCTTCCCCAACTGAATGGCAAGATCCCGTGCCGACCTACCGTTGACTAGTGGGGATATCCTCCAGCAGGTATCTTTCACCAGTGAGACACCGCCCCCAGCCGGGACAAGTTTTAAGTGGTAGTGTAGTGCATGTTAGTGTAAGTGTGAGTGTAAGGGGTGAGAGTAGGACAAGGAAGGGGAAGGAAAGATCGCGCGCGATCCGTGGCCCGTTTGTTAGGGTACTGCTCTAGCATTCGCCTGGTGTTTATCGGAGAAATCAGGGAAATCTTCCGATCAGAGCAGCCGGCCGCTAGAATTCTCCTCCAGACAGCGACTGAATACGACCTAGCTGAAGAGCTAGTGTCGATCGTAGGGCCTTCCGGTCAGAAGCACTGCAGTGACGTCAGTTGATGCACTGAGCCACCGCTCCCGGTCTTGCTAAAACAGCACGTACTTTCTCGCTCGTATTTTCACGCAAAATTAAGCGAAAAGGTGAAGTGTAATTTTCGAAAATTTGTACACGACCTTCTTTGAAAATCTTTCATAAGAAATTAACCAATTTTATTAAGAGAAAAAATCTCTGTCTTCATAATTGTAGTTGTAGGAAGATGCCGAAAAATTTTGAACTTTTGCAATTTTCGAAAAACAAGGATTTTCAACGAACATGAGACCTACCCATTCTCTTAAACGTCCTTTACACTATCCAACACCAAATTAACCAAAATCGGAGCCTTTTTTTTTGAAAATGTCTAAGGGGATTCATTGATACTGCCCCCAAAATTAAAATATCAGTTTCAAATTAAAGGAGTTGTGACATCAGCCAAATCGATTGGGAAATATCAGTTTTGGAGAAAATTGACTGAAAGATTTATCCGCTAGCGTTGTTCAGAGACAGATGGACTGACAAGAGAGACAGGCAGGCAGGCAGGCAGGCAGGCAGGCAGGCAGGCACACGGACGGACAGACAGATGTTTCGCCGTCATTCCAATTTTCGGTATCAAGGACTCACAAATCATGAATTCTAACTACACCACGTGTTAGAGGATTTGTTTCTAAATTAACCAACTGGATTTATCCACTTTGTCGTTATTAGGGCCCTGTAATAAGAATTTATCTGCCGGAAATTCGCAGTTTTCTCGCGCAGCCTCACATAACTTCCTCTCTACTGCGTACGCAGCAGTAAGAAAGTAAAAACCGATGAAAACAGACTAGGAGTGTTTTTCATAGAAAGACGCTGGCCTTTAGCTGTTCGTCCGAAGGAAAGGTCCTGGCTGGGGGCGTGGGGGCTGCAAAGACTCGAGGCATGCTCGTGGCGTGTGGCCGGCGCGGCGCGGCGCGGCGCGGCGCGGCGCGGGCGGGCAGTGCAACGCAGCGTAAATCAAGGACGTCCCGTGCAGTGAATTCGTAACGCATGATACATATTCATGATTACGGTTTACATACTCTGTCAGCCGCGCTATCAGCGAGTGGCATTCAGCGCGGGCCGAAATAAATTGGCGCGCCCCACTAGACGCCACGAGATTTCTCGCTCTCCCCCCCCTCCACCCCGGGGTTGCATTTGAGTCGCCACTGGTTGTAAATATGTGTTTTTTCCAAAGGCGGAGGGATGACATGTGTGTTTTCTTCGTTTTTATGTTATAAAATAAGTTATGTTGATATTCAGCAAAGAAACCGTCACGAACCACGATTTATTTTAACTGGAGATCAATTTCTTTCGTAAACATAACTGAAAATTTGTTTTACAATATCGTGAGAAAAACTTGTGGCATTCGCCATTTTTGTAGTTCGTTTTTGCCCTACAATGTAACTTACTACAGTGGTTGAAATTACCATTTGGTATACAAACAGTAAAATCTGTAAGATAAGTTGGGGTGTGTGCAATTCGTAAGTACTCATAAAAGCAACATAATATTTAATGTGCTAAGCGACTAAAGTTTGTTACGAATTGTGAAGCCCCAGACCACCTACAGAAATGGTTGAAACATTGAAGAGACGTTTAATTTATTCACAGAGTGTAAACGTTGGCAGTATATTTTACTTAGCTTAACCAGCAGACTTTCGTGTTCTGATTTAGCTTTGCTTTCCTCGTAACTACTTCGACATGAATAAACCACCAAGGAATTATCGGCATTGTAATAAATACGATTATTGGAAGTATGTTCACTCTTGATGAATAATATTGTTCGTAATGAATATTACCATCAGTTAAAATTAAACATCGATGTGTACAGCATACTTCTGAAATGCCGAAATTACAACGCATGTGTGTATAGATGTGTTTTGGTGGAAAATTTGTGTTGTAAATTACGTTGATTAGTAAATCAGTTGATTTTTGATTCCGTAAAAATGTTCAAGTTTTTTGAAAAACCGACTGCATTCTCTAAATATTTTATCCACTGTACAGTTTCCATCGTGTTTCTTCTTTGTAATATGTAGTACCCAACTGATTTCACTTGCCCACGCCAAGTCTCGAGTAATATACGATCCTCTTCCCCTGACTCTGTCTAAAATAATTCACCAAAAAATCCCCATTAGCTAGAAAATACCATACGAGATGGAAATACAACTCGACTAAAGAAGATAGCGCCAATATATTACTGTTCGTTTACATTTTTCCTTTTCCTTCCTACAATATAGCATAGGGTATGGAAAAGAATCGAAATTATCCTAAAAATACGATTACGAATATTAGATTCTAAAATTTATTTAATATTCTTTTGAGCTGTAACTTTGCCTTCACGTCAAGATTTAGTGTTACGAAATGAAAATGTAATATGTACGAGTTGTATGAACTCATGATAAAAAACAATTGAGAGATAGAGCGTCGGTTACCATGGTCGCAAGTTTGTTGAGGGAGACTGGATCGAGTTGGCAGGAGAATGGAGTCTGAATGTAGATCGGTATTATTAATGTGAAATTTTGCTTTTAAAACATGATTAGTAGCGACTTCAAGATGTTAAAATTTGGCAAAACGTTGGGGAAGGTACAGGTACTTCAACAAATTAATCGGTGATTCTATAGTATGGAACTCTTATATTCGTGGAAGTGGAGAAGGTGGCATTGGCCGATTGAATATGAATATTTACTTTCATGAACAATACATTTACTTGAACTTGTGAATTTTAAGTGTTATTATTTACATTATCTCAAGAGAGAGGCCAACGAACATTAACGTTTGGTGACTGTGATTGTAGCTGCAACTGAATTAAATTGGTATTGCAAATGATGGCAGGTATTCACGTTTGCATACTCTGTTGCGGGTACATTGGGCTCTGTAGATTCTTAATATTAAGGTCTAGTAGTGTTGTTCAAAAGATGGTTAAGATTGGAGGCAGTGGCAAGGAGATGCATGCATTTTTGTACTTGGAAACTGGGATGTCTGCGTATAAAGATATATGAATGCAAGTATGTGACATGTATGTGACAACATGGATAAGAGCCAAAATTTATTGCTTATTTATACTTGGAAATAGATTTCATTACATGGGAGTTCTTTTTTCAAAATTTAAGTAGTATATGACTTAGTGTAGGGATCACAGAATTTTGAAAATGTGCACACATTTCACTTTTCCCCATAGCACGTCATACGCAGTTTTCACTGTTTTTTGACGTAAAATAAATGAAAATAAATAATAATAATGAGTAACTCTTGTCAGATTAGAAGCATTTGAATGGAAACTTCTAAGATCTAGTTCTGCCAATACTTTTATATTATAGAACGTATTCATTTATATTACTTTTTATTACTTACACAGCCTATACAGATCACGTATCCTATTCAAAACAAAAATTAGGAATTGTTCATTAGTATAATTATTGTTAGTAACTCCAGAATTGATGAACACGATTCGTTTAGAACCTTTGGATTCTTAAGTAACACAGGGCATGCAAGGGCATCCAAAAAATTACTCCCCACTCTCCCCCAGCTCTCTCGCGAAGGCTCCCATGCATCAGCTTAATTTCGGGTCGGCGACAAAATAGGTACGTCCTGCCTCTGCACCTCCCTTTCCCTCCAGCCCCATACTTTCACGCCCCGCCCTGCCTCCTCCATAATCCCCACCCCTCGAGTCTCCACCCTCGACATCTTGTTCCTCTGCCTCTCCCGACTCCGATGCCCCGCCCACTTCCGGTTCGACCAGCTTCATCTCCGCCGGACCCGCCCCGCTGCGCCCTGCCCCGCCCAGCTCCGCCCCACCCTGCTCCCTCCCTCCCCGCCCCGCCCCTGCACCGCCCAGCTCCACCCCGCCTTGCTCCTCCTCGCCCACCCCGCTCCACCCCTCCACACCACCGCCCCGCCCGCCCGCCCACGCACGCCACTCTCCGCCCCGCCCCGCAGCACTGCTCCGCCCCGACCTGCTCCGACCTGCTCCGCCCCGCTCCGCCCCGCCCCGCCCCGCCTCGCCCCGCCTCGCCCCGCCCCGCCCCGCCTCTCCCCGCCCCGCCCCGCCCTGACCTGCTCTGCCCCTACCCGCTCCGCCGCGGCCTGCCCGCCCCAACCTGCCCTGCCCCCGCCCCGCACCGCAGCGCACCAGCTCCAGCCCCGCACCCCCGCCCGCCCCAGCTCGCCCCGCCCCGCCCGCCCCACCCCACCCCGCTCCGCCCCCACCCCGCCCAGCAACGCCCCACCCCGCCCAGCAACACCCCGCCATGCTCCGCCTCGCCCCACATCCCCCTACGTCTCCCTCCCCCGCCCTCTCGGCCACGCCCCACACCTCACTGCTTCCGCGCAGAAAAAGGGCGGCCGGGGCCGTATGTTGTCGTGGATATAGTAGCATAATTTGCACGTGGCACCAGCCCGTTTTTCTCGGCGCTTGGAACAAAGGCGGCCGCGCGAGTGCCGTGCGCTGCACCAGCAGGGGGGAGGGGAGCGACCGGACGACCGGCCGGCCGGGGGATCCGGCGACCAGCCACCTCTTGCGCGGTGCAGAATGGCAAACGGCCTTCTAGCATTAGATGCATAAACGCGGTGGCGGATCCGCGAGGAGAGAGAATTAGAGTAATGTCTTTGAAAATGTTTATAATGTACTGAATTTACACGGGATATATTTAACGTCCGCTGAAATTACACAAAACATGTCATACTTATAAAATTGATAAAGAAGTGAAATTGTATGAATCATTTAGCACTTAAAATTACATGACTCGTCCGTTAAATTTCCTCATCCCTAAGTGATACTTATTATTCTCTACTCATAACAGCTTCTTCGCAGGTTTATTTAGATTACATGCGTAAAATGAATACATTCATGTAAATAATCACGTAGTTGGTGTAGGTTCATGCAACATTTAATGTCAGTAGTAAACATAATTTAAACAACAAAAATATAAATACTGCAAGTAACAACCAAACTCTATTGGAGCATAATTATTTATATTCCTATTTAATTAATCATATCGCCTAGGATAATGAATATTTAACTGAAAACATGAAAAACTTGTGGAGAATAGCAAGAGTGAATCAATGAACATTTGAAAACAAATGCAAACAATATTAGCTGGTGTTCTATTTAGGATCTTCCTCGCATTAATTTGTGAACAACACTCTCATTACAAGCCGATTATCATATACATTTTACTAAGAATAAATGTTATTGACGGTCATGGAAATTTTTAGTCAATTATGTGCACTCGTGAAGGTAAATACGATGGCTAAAATTTGTTTTTGATATGGAATTACTGCTTTTGTTTGTATGAATAAAGCTCAATTTATAATTACAAGGGAAGAAGATTGTATTAAAGCAAATCAACAAAATAAATCGGGATTGTAATCGTGTTTTCTTAATAACAATGACATGGACACAAATTAGCCATACATATGACCACCAGTATGTGAAAGAACCGCCCATTACACACATCATTGATGGTGGATTTCGGCTGTTCCTTTTGAGAACTGTGCATTAACTTAAATGAAAAGGCTGTGCACCTCAATTATATTTAACAATCTCTTAATTGTTAGTGTGAAGTGAATACTAAATATTTTGTACATAAATAAATATGACGGATGGACGGATGAACGGACGAACGAGCTGTCGGACGAATAGGCTGATAGCGGGTTCAAACCCGATCAAAATCGTTCATTTTTAAGGTGGAAAAAGTTCTTCGTACACCTTCCTTCATAGGGGAAGTAAAACTGGCTGTCCATGTTGTAGAATTCTCTCCCTCACCATTCCCCCAACTCTTTAATTCGTCAGCCCCTACTTATCGGTAACCCTCTGAGATAGCCACGGTCCTTCTCAGCTGGTTCATGTGTTATCGCGTAGACGCCGCTGTGATTCTTGGAGCCCAAGCGAAATGATGGTTAACGGAAGGATAGACTAGAGAATGATTAATGGGACATACCGGTGGAATGCGTATGTTCCAAGGGGAACTGGGAGTACCTCGAGAAAACCAGCCGCGAACCCCTTTGGCCGCCACAAATCGCACTTGAATCCGCTTGGAATCGAACCTGACCACCAGCGGTAGAAGGCTTGCAGTCTGACCACCATGCCATACGTCGATGGCAAAATCAAAATTTCCCGATTTTTTTTAATCCGTAAAGTAGTCTAGTCCGAATTGTAAAGGGAAATATATCTAGTAGCTATACATCTCAAATTATTTCGTCTATTTAATTGCAGTATTTTTCCATTATTTTTGTTTCATTAACTCTGATTTTGTTAACTACAGTTGACTACGGTAATAGTGAACTCGGATATAGCGAACCTTCGGTTATAGTGAACTTAAGTCACTGGACCCGTTTCACTTACATTACAAACAAACATACGAGGACTCGGTTTTAGTGAACCTGAATATCGGCTATATTGAACTTAGGAAATACGTCCCGAAAATAAATTATCTCCTGGAAAAGAATGTGCCACAAATTTAAACACTAGGCCGCTTGAAAAAAATATCGTCGGCCGAAGATCATAATCGAAGAAGTCTTTCTTGTTGAAATTAACGGACCCGGAATGGAAACTTTACTGATGACCTTAGGTCACTCAATTTCACTACGGAAACAAAAATCATGTTCTGCGTGGGCTTCAACTGGCGGCTGCGATGCGCGATTGCTTGCTCAGTTTCAAGCTTGGTGTGATTTCTTTGATCCCAGTGAATAAGCTGATAAGTCATAAACCTTTAGTTTTACAGGGGAGCAAAAAACAACTTTCAACTGGAGAAAATTCAGGATTAATGATATTCAAACGACAGTGATATTAAAACAAAACTATTAGTGTGTATATTTTGCCTGAATTTCAATAAATCCCCGATTTACAGCATTAGTTTAAAGTTGTTTTTTGCTGTGCTGTAAAATTTATTTTTTTTACTTATCAGCATATTCACCGGGGATCAAAGATTTGTTATTCCGCGGGATAAAGCGCGTTGAGTTTTACGTAGGCGACACGAAGCACGCGACTGTAACAGCCTGGCGATATCTATCGTGCAGCACGTAAAAACAATCAGTTTCATTAGCCGTTTGTCTCACGCCGCTACTGAAAGAATCTCATATGTTATTAGGCGAGTAAAAGTTCGGAGAGTGGGACGGTGTTCATGCAGTGCAAGAACCAATCCAGTCTTCAAGAGTGTCAAGACTGCATTAAGGTATTTAGACACAGAGGATAATTCAAAATCAAGTATGGAGAGACCACGAACTCTGGAAAAGGATTTAGAGAAATTATTAATGAAAAAATACGAGGGAAACACTTCAAAATAATTGATTTTTTTATGGATAAGTAAAGTTATTTAAATTTTCAGTTCGTACTTATACTGTATTTTGCTGTATATCTATATAAATAAAATAAATAATTGTGGAGAAATTCTATTTAATTTTGACATCATAGGATACAGTAAACCTCGGATATAGTGAATTTCAGATATAGTGTAGCTCCGAAGTTCACTATAACCGGAGTTGGTTGTACTGTTTTTTGTGTGCAATATGAAATGCATTAAATATTTTATAATAGATTGCATTTCAAATTAATTAATATTATGATAATATTTTAGAAATAAATGTGTCGCTCGTTCATGTACTACATTGGTTTCACCCAGTTCATTTCATATTGAAAAATTAATGTGGTGTGTATAATCAGCAATATACAGATACCTGCTATGGAAATGTCATGCAAATATGTTGATTTCAAAGTATTTATCGCTGATCCTCACTCATATGTGCGTTCTGATAATCTGAATTATGTCATTGAACAAGTTAAAAAAACTGAAAGCGAGATCGTGCAGATTCAATTATCTGTGTGACTGTTCGAATAATCGTCTTTTCAGGGCCCGTTTTGTGATGCAAATAAAGCCTGCAGAGAATTGTGTTTGGTTTCTTTATGGCCTCTCGTGTTATGCCCTTCATACATTTTGCATGCGAATCAAACGGACGTCACTCTGTGTACAGACTTGGGCGTTGACCGGCAGAGCTGCTTGTTGCGAAGGTGAACGACTCCGATGGTCACGAAAATAGAGCAGCTTCGCACAGCGATGAGCAACGCAAGGGGAATGCCGGTCTCTGTGCGAGAAATAGCCTTTGCTCGTAGGTCTGTGCGTCAAGTACCAGTTCCGTAGTTAGACGGCCGGTGATTCGACCGGGAGCGGTAGCTCAATGCATCAACTGACGTCACTGCAGCCCTCTCACCGGGAGGTCCTAGGTTCCCACTCCCCACGGCGACAGGATTTTCGACACTAGCTTTTCAGCTAGGTCGAATTCAGTCGCTGTCTGGAGGAGAATTCTAGCGGCGGCTGCTCTGATCGGTAGTTTTCCGTGGTTTCTCCGATCAACACCAGGCGAATGCCGGAGCAGTACCCTACCAAACGGGCCACGGACCGCGCGCGATCTGTCCTTCCTCTTCCTTGTCCTATCCTCTCCCCTTACACACACACTTACACTAACATGCACTACACTACCACATATCCCGGGAGACCGGTCGGGAGCTTAGAGCTTGTCCCGGCTGGGGCGGTGCCCCGCTGGTGGGAGATATCTGGTTGGGGGGAAACCCCGCTAGCCGACGGTAGGTCGGCGCCGGATCTCGCCATCCAGCGGGGGAAGATCACAGCTATCTCCCGAGAAAAAAACATGCACTACACTAACGGGACTAATGACCAGAGCAGTTGACACGCCGGGAAACACGAAAAAAATCAATCAATCAATCAATCAATCAATCGGTGATTCGCCCTCTTTGCGTTGTAGGCGGATGTTTTTGCGGCAATCCCTTCCCTGACTCTGCTCCAGAAAAAGTACTGTCTGCTGTTTTATGATGTCCATTTTTAGATATGCACGTGAACCGTAAAAGAAGTCTTCTCTTGACAACAAAATTTATTGATAATTTCCTATGTTCGCAAACTTCAAACGAAGTACTAACAGCTGATCAATTTGATAACACAGAATTCAAGTATATGCGGTAGATTATTGAGCATTAAATGTTTCCATTCGCTAAGGTTTCCTGGAGATATTCAGTGGAGTAGAGTCTACAAATTTTGATGGTAGTGGCGTTCAGCAATTTTATATCTTATTTAGTCGAAAACTTATTTTTGATAAATATATAAAAGTTAATTTTATAAAAGCATTGTCTTCTTATAAGATAATGTAAATGGATTGACCTGCAGACACATAACAAACAATCGAATGTTTATTTAGAAATCGTCAGAATTCAAATTTTTTATGCACGAAAAAGTGTTGTTGCAATGTCAATAAACATATGATTTTTATTGTCGACGTCGTGCGTAACAAAAGGTGATTTGGCATGCCTGGATTTGAGAATATAGGAGCTCTGATTCCGCCGAACGTTTCTAGAAGGCTGTCGAAGTATTATGGCATATCGGGGAGAGAGATCTAGCTATCGCGTGATACGTGCAACACTTTTTATCCTATCCCGTCTCAACGCATTGGGTTGCACTATAAATCTTACGATGGGATCTCAGCACTAGAACGTGCAATCAAAAGAGTAACAAAAAGTCAAATTAATGAGGTGACCCATTGAGCGCAGTCGAGGTAAAAGGTCTGTAAAAGTTCTGAGCTTGTAAAATGTCAACACTATTTCATGAATTGAACTGATTGATCTATTAGTAAAGTATTAAATAATCGTAGGGAGAATGATTAATTTATGGTATAATTGGATATTCTCCGGAAATTTTATGAATTTTCAGCCCATAAAGACATAATAATTGCCTAGAGACAAGTAGTGCAAGAAGAGAACTTGAAGAAATTACATATCTGTCACTTTTAGAAAGGCCAAATCCCCATATATTTCTCTTTGTATTCCTCGTCGAAAGGGCCCATAGTTTGAATTTCACCACTTTGTGCTGGTTGCAGAAGGCGAGAAATTAAAATTAATTGCTGCGCCTTCTCCCCCTCAGCGTCTGAGCCGAGGCGCGACGAGGATTTGTTTATTGATGATTTTTAATCCCGCGTCGCCGCCACCGAGCTTTCATTTTTGCCCCACGAGGGACTTTCGCCTGTTCCCGCCCCCCCCCTTCCTGCAGTTGGCGGCCCCGGGGGAAACCGCTGCAGGGCATTACTTCGTGTAAGTCCCTGCAGGCCTACCTCGGAGCCCGTGGCTTTGGGCCGCGCATATTTTAGTACGCAGAATTCTGACGTCGCGCCGCCCGACACTGGCCCGTGCCATACCACGCCTCGTCCCACTCCGCAGCTCCACAGAACGCCCACGTTACTCTGCGCCACGTTACACTATACTAGGCACTATGTGACACGCACATCGTGTCACTCTTTGCGTACCAAGCTCTCGACCTCGCGTTACTATTCTCCACGTTACTCAATACTACGCACTCCGTCCTGTGTTACTCTATACTCAGCACTCCGTAACATGTTACTCCGTAGCACGGTACTCCGTACGTGTTACTCTGTACAACGTTACTCCGTAGTACGTTACTCCGTAGCATGTTACTCTGTATTGTATTACTCTGTAGCACGTTACTCCGTAGCACGTTACTCCGTACCGTGTTACTCCGTGGCGCGTTACTCCGTAGCGCGTTACTCCGTACCGTGTTACTTCGTGGCGCGTTACTCCGTAGCACGTTACTCTGTGACGCGTTACTCTGTAGCACGTTACTCCGTACCGTGTTACTCCGTGGCGCGTTACTCCGTAGCGCGTTACTCCGTACCGTGTTGCTTCGTGGCGCGTTACTCCGTAGCACGTTACTCTGTGACGCGTTACTCTGTAGCACGTTACTCCGTACCGTGTTACTCCGTGGCGCGTTACTCCGTAGCGCGTTACTCCGTACCGTGTTACTTCGTGGCGCGTTACTCCGTAGCACGTTACTCTGTGACGCGTTACTCCATAGCGCGTTACTCCGTACCGTGTTACTTCGTGGCGCGTTACTCTGTAGCACGTTACTCTGTGACGCGTTACTCCATAGCGCGTTACTCCGTACCGTGTTACTTCGTGGCGCGTTACTCCGTAGCACGTTACTCTGTGACGCGTTACTCCATAGCGCGTTACTCCGTACCGTGTTACTTCGTGGCGCGTTACTCCGTAGCACGTTACTCTGTGACGCGTTACTCCATAGCGCGTTACTCCGTACCGTGTTACTTCGTGGCGCGTTACTCCGTAGCACGTTACTCTGTGACGCGTTACTCCGTAGCGCGTTACTCCGTACCGTGTTACTTCGTGGCGCGTTACTCCGTAGCACGTTACTCTGTGACGCGTTACTCCATAGCGCGTTACTCCGTACCGTGTTACTTCGTGGCGCGTTACTCTGTAGCACGTTACTCTGTGACGCGTTACTCCATAGCGCGTTACTCCGTACCGTGTTACTTCGTGGCGCGTTACTCCGTAGCACGTTACTCTGTGACGCGTTACTCCATAGCGCGTTACTCCGTACCGTGTTACTTCGTGTTACTTCGTGGCGCGTTACTCTGTAGCACGTTACTCTGTGACGCGTTACTCCATAGCGCGTTACTCCGTACCGTGTTACTTCGTGGTTACTCCGCGTGTCGCGTTACTCGTAGCACGTTACTCTGTGACGCGTTACTCCATAGCGCGTTACTCCGTACCGTGTTACTTCGTGGCGCGTTACTCCGTAGCACGTTACTCTGTGACGCGTTACTCTGTAGCACGTTACTCCCCTCGCTGTCGCTCCGCACGACGCCGTTCCTCGACACTCAACGACATAATACGAGCATCGCACTACGACCCGACGCGTCATGACACGAGCGGCTACAGCGCACAGACACTTGATATGGCAGGACACGCACGCTGCGAGGCACCATCACACCGCACGCCATGATTTGGCCCAACACGCCCTGTCACAAAACCACAACCACCACACGACACACACGTCGCGTCCCCATACGACATTTCACTCCACGATTTGACTCGACGTACCGCACGCGAAATCATGTACACCACGCGACGTGCCGCGTCATACCACATCACGACTCGACGTGTCTGTCTACAACACCCTATGACACTACACGTCGCACCGAGCCATGCACCGACACGCCACATCATCGAAGTTGCTAACCGGCCCACTTCACAAAACTCTACTGCGTGGGATTCCAAGTCACCTTTCATTTCACTCTCTCAAATTCAGTAAACTTATACTCTTTTCTTGCCACTCGACGCCATGCGTGTGCCGGGTGTGTGTATGTTCTCTCCTTAATGGTTATTACACACATTCTATTGAACAAATTGGAAAGGAAAATAAATGAAAATAAAAATAAAATGTAGCAAGGAAATGAAGGAAAGAGGTGTAAAAAATCAAAGAGTGAAGTTGTAATTTTAGAAATTAACTAGATGTATTCGTGTGAACATTGCGCTCTGCCTTTCCCTTTTCTTTGGTCCAGCTCTTTCTTTCTCTCCTTCTTAATTTCTTTCACTCCTATTACCACTTTATATTTTCTTCCTCCCCTCACCATTCTTCTCCCTCCGTTTCTTCATTCAGAACTATTCGTTTCTGACATTTAACACATCCCGATATTTGTTTCACCAACGGAGGATCCAGTCCCGAGCGGACGCGAATGGAATTAGGGCGCAGGACTCGCTGTTTCCCGATGGGAAGCCGTTCTCCATCACGGAGACAAATGAAAGCGGCCGCGCGCGTTCGTCTCGGGGCAATAAATATGGCGGGCGGCGAGCACGAGGCGCCGCGTCGCGCTGTCGTCGTCTCCGGCTGGGTCCCCGGGGGCGAAGGCCTCGGCGGCCGAAGCCCCCACCGGGAGCGCTGGAATCAACTGATGCCACTGCAGCGCCTCTAACCGGGAGGTACTAGATTCGAGTCCTGACGGCGGCAGGATTTTCGACACTAGCTCTTCAGCTACGTCGAATTCAGTCGCTGTCTGGAGGAGAATTCTAGCGGCAGGCTGCTCTGATCGTTAGTTTTCCGTTGTTTCTCCGATCAACATCAGGCGAATGCCGGAGCAGTACCATACCAAACGGGCCACGAACCGCGCGCGATCTTTCCTTCATCTTTCTTGTCCTATCCTCGTCCCTAACACACACACACACACACACACACACACACTAACATGCACTGCACTACTATACATGCCGAGAGGCCGGTCGGGGATTTAGAATTTGTCTCGGGCGTGTCCCGCTGGTGGGAGAGTCCTGGTTAGGGGGAAACCCTACTTGCCGGCGGTAGGTCGGCGCCGGATCTCGCCATCCAGCGGGGGAAGACGCGCCCGGAAACACGAAAAAATCAATCAATCAATCAACCCAGTCATCCGTAACCAGTAACCACTTTTATATTCTTATGTTTTCGTAATGTGGAAGATGATTGAAAAACAATCACTATGTTCACAGCTTTCCTTTCTGGCACATTAATAAAGAAATGATCACAAAATTATTGACTTCGTAATGAAGGATCATTAGTTACTTCGTGTTGATAAACAGTGGTTCCATCATTTTCGAAAAAATGGGTGTGTATTGAAATGAAAAGAATACGTCTTAGCATGAAAATATTTTTGTATCAACCAAGCTATGTTATCACGATAATTTTACATATTGCATATAATATTATTCGATAAAAATCATTAAAATTTATTAAACGAGGCAGTAAAGCTGGTGGTCTTCTTCTACCTCCCCAGGCATACAACTCGAAAATAATAAAACTGGATTGTTACGACTTTTTAAAAGACGTTTACGCTACTGGCTATTTTGTCCGAAAAAGAATAGACTCCCGTCAACATCAATACAGAACGTACTTGTCTAAGTTGCGTTTCATAAGTGGTATTTTAAAATAGGGACAATAGGTACCCCACAAGATATTTCCAAGCGGTTTCATTCAAATATGGCCTTATAATATTTAAAAAGTGAATTCACGAAAACACTTTCTAGGAAAAAATTTTGATAGGAAGTATAAAGTTTTGGAAGATGGAACTGAGTGTATTTCTTCGCCAGGTCACTAAAAGTGTTGCGAGTGACTGAATGTCCACCAATTAACATCGAGGATTCCCATCCTTCGTGTTGGTCTCCGTATGAGGGCATATACACTCTAGCACCGCTGGCTGGCTTTGCTGCTGACGAGATGGCTGTGACATTTCATTCTTTACATCAAACATACTTTAGTATTTATATTGGACTAGTAATACATTATTTCAATCGGTTTAATGTTATTTTTCCCTTTCATATAGGATCTTTATTACCTGACTTTCGAAATAATGTGCAAAGGTTTTTGATTTTGGCAGAAAAACGAGAAAATATCACAGGTAAGAAACTAAACTCATGTTAAGAGGTGGTGAGGAAGCATAATGGCAAATAGTTTATCTATTTATTCTAGTAATATTATTTTTCCCTTTGTGCCTTTCAGCATTGGAATTCAAGTAATATGAATCATTAGTATAGCTGAGTTATTCCGTTTTATCTGTATCTTTCTACACCACTCATATGCAGTTACCACGGTGTTGACTGGTTGTTATGTTATGTAATAGTGTTTCGCACAGAAAATTTCAGTCTCAGCATTTAGATCAACTGCAATTTTAATGTTCCGAAATTTAAGACATACGCTTGGTTTTACGATGTTTGAAGACGAACATTTTTAGAAGTATCATTGTTGTTCTTTTGTAATAGAAAAAATAATTACATGCTCTAATAAAAATTCTGCAATATAACTGGTTAAGCAATTGCATATAATATCAAATAAAACTAAATCTTACTACGTGACAACTCAATAATAGAAATTATATCAAAAAGATTCTTATACTGAGGCGTGAATAAGAACAGACGTTTGTAATCTTGGAAAAATGTGCTTAGGAAAAAATCAGTGGATGTAAGAATTCAATTGAATCACAGGTATTCAAAAACACAATATCTATTCACAAAAAATATTGTTTTCTAGTTATTTAAATACAATCCAAAAATAAAAATACCTCGTATAGTACGCAACTTCGAAAATATTCATTTGTCACCAACTCAAAATTAATAAACAAACCCAAAACACTAACAAAATCCTGAACGAGACCAACGATATTCATAACGCCAGAAGAACGGCACATAATGCGTTATGGTGGATGGATTTCCCACCACAAAAACCCGCTCTGTATTAGCCAGTGAGTTCCTAGCGGGCGTACCGAACATTTCGAGGACAACGAACGCTGCAAATAAACATCTCTTCAGATGTCTCCGCCGAGTTTCAAATTTGTGTAACATTTTATGATACAGTGAGATTTGCATAATAGGATTACGGGGAGCGCTCTTTGGGCCTCCGAATTCACGTGCGGGATGGAAATGGGAGTCGGCGGCGGGGGCGGGGGCGGGGGGCGGGGGCGGCGGCACTTCGGCGCTTCCATAAAAGCCGACGCCCGCGCGGCGCAACGCTCGTCTTTCAGGGAACGCACCCCCTCCGCCCCCGCCCCGCAACCGCCCCCCAACCGCCCCGCAAACCTACCCCCCTCTGCGGAATAAATGCAGCGCTTTTGACATGCTGCACAGCGCTTGTCTGATTAGAGTGAACGATATTGATCGCCAAATGGCACTCTGCAAATTATACGACGGAGGAAACGAACGCCTGAAAAAAATAAATGAACGGAGGAGAAGGAGAAGGAGAAGGAGATGTGAAAGAATAGGGGAAAGACGTAGAAGGAAAGTAAATTGTGAAATAGTGCTTTTATAAAATACAGTGGATGGAGCATTTTGCGCCTTGTATTTCAACGGAATGTCTGAATTGCGAGGTGCATGTTATAGGTCCAGTGTTACGTGTGAGTAAATATTCTGTTTTGTTTAACATTTTATTGCAAAAAGGATACTCACTCAGATATGAGTGATTATATTGTATACGTCAGTTTTAAAATTCCCCATAAAATTCAGACAACAGATTGGTCGAATTCAATCATTGTGGAGAAGACAATTCTAGCGACTGGCTCATCTGATCTGTAGTTTTCTGCATTTTCCAATCAACACAAGATGAATGTCGGAGCAGTATCTTGACGATGGACCGCTCGCAATATTTCCTTTCTCATCCTCGCCCCGATGAGACAAACACACGTTCATACACTATTTTACCCATGGCTTGATTTATGACGGAAAGGGGCGGATTGCCGTTACGGTATCTTTGAAATAAGAAAAGCAAACAAAGAAAAAACAGAGGACAAACACTTAACAGGTTATATTTTTTGTTCTATCATTTGTGGTAAACGCAAAATTAAATAATTTACCACATAACAGTATCATTTTTACGAACATAATAATATTATCAGTAAAAAACAAAATATTATAAACTCAACTTTTTAATTTCCTATTATCCTTACATTCACATTGAGCCACTGTAACGAATTGTTTTTAAGTACAATTTATAATTGTTAAACATTATTATAACTATTTCTATTAAATTAATAATTAATTTGGAACGTATTCCGGGACCTGAAATATTATAAATCAAACCCTGATTCTGCCACACATGTATGCATGAAACCCCATGTGGTCTACAACACCACAACAATTCTCTTCATCAGGGGGACAAGTCCCAGGAGTAGGCACATTCGCCTCTTGGGCTCTAATGCGCAACCCCGCCGACGCGTTAACGCCGGCAGGCTGATGGCCGGATCCAGCCGGAACCCAGTTTGCTCTCGCGGCAACCTCCCCATAGAATGCCTGGGTGGGGCCGCCCTGCTAGCTCAGAGCTCCTAGCTTTCCAGGCCTGTACCGGAGTCTCGACAATGCGCCACTCACTTGCGTCGGGAACAAGTTTCCTCCTCTTTGCCCAGAGTATCGGGCCAATGCCACGACGAAGCTGAGAGCCCAACTGGGGGTTCCCTGAACTACGGTGGCTCGGAGCCCCCATCCCATTTCCCCATTGCTTACTACCAGCTATTGACGCGGGTAACGCCGGATCCTGGACAACCTGACGGGTGGTATCTATTTTCCGCCGGACTTTAAAGTGGAATCCGGAGTACTCCGAAAAGCATCCTTCACCCGATCTTGCCCAGAGGTCGACGCACCATAGGCCCAACTGGTGAATAGCCGGGCGAACCCGACTACCAGGAGCATGGCCTTCTCACTGCCTGCACCTTCAAGCTAACGACGTGAGCGGCGCCGCGAGACTCAGGGTCCGGGTGGTCGTCTACGACACTCCACCAGAGAGCACGGCAACCTACGCCATCGTGATCCATCCTGCGGGGAAGGGGGGATCTACCACACGTGTTGGGAAACGAGTCGGAAACTCGGCGCTTGACCTGGCTGTGTCAGAGTGCCCCGTTGGTGGAGAAACCTGAAGGGGAAAACGTCGGCAGCCAACGCGTTGCTCAGCGTCGCCGGATCTCACGTTCTAGGCGCGGTAGGAACACCACCACATCTCGGGATTCGACATGCACTGCACCTACGGAACTCATGACCTTGGCCATTTACATTGGCGCACGGACACGAAATTATCAATCACCATAACAATGTATAGCAACTAAATTGATTATACGTGTAAGTCCTTATGCTCTAGTTGAATTTAAAAAAAGATCCACGTATGGATATTTTTCAATGAATCATTACGAATCACTAAAATATGTACACAATGTATTCCACACAATGTATTCCACTGAGAGGATTATATTTCGTCAACTACTATTTGAATCTTATGCTCTTCCCATACTTTAAGAGTGACAGTTTTAGAACTTGGAGTGGCCGCGTTAACATTTCTAAAGAAACCAGATGCTCACAAGGAAAAGGTCTCTATAGAAGTGCTGGTTCAAAAGGTGAAGAGAAGAATAAATGAGAATAAATGGTACCTAATGAGATAGTGAGTGAATAAATTTACATCATATAAGTATATAATCATGTTGGATATTTTGATCTACATTTAATGTATTTTAATTACAAAATTATTACTGGATTATGAATATGTTATCTTCATAAGCGTATTTTATTAACCAACATTTTTCATGAAAGCTTCATAAATATGCCAACACATGTTCTCACGTCAAATTACCACGTTCAGAAAACTTTATTCTTTATTTCGCGAGTATTAGGATGCAGTTTTTATGGAAGCTGTTGTGTTTTGAACTCTCTGCGTTCTATTTACTATTATAGTACGTTTTCTACAGAAATATCTCGAACAACACTTTGCGGGTTCTAATGATAACGTTCAAAAGCATTTTACAGACATAGATGAGCAAAAGATCGGAATCCACACCTAAATCCTTGATTGAATACTCCACGATAACAAACATCACGCTGAAAACGATAGTATAATTTTGGTGAAAACTTCCTGGTTCGGTAGGTATGGCTAAAAATCCAATTCTAAACTAGAGAGATAGATGTTATTTTTCTGATTCCGCTATTGAAAAAATAGTCTCATACACTTTTGTGTATGCCGAGCCAACTCAAATAATATATAATCGTGTAATTTAACAATATTGTTGTGTCAAAAGCAGACGTGACGTGAACAAATTGTCGCATAGCATGTGCTCGCGTTCAAAAAAGTGACTCGTTTAACGTAAAACCCATTTGAGGGAATTTAAAAAGTTATTCAATGTAGAAAGATGAAAAATTCACGTGTTCTCTTTGAGCATATAATATTATTCGCGCAAGACTTTAAATACATAATTAAAAAAAATAATACTAAATATTTTTGTTGATTTACGTACTCGAGAATTGGTTGTATTCAATTTTTTGCTCGATCTCACCTAGATGATTAAATTGCTACACAATAATCACATATATTAAATAAGTTATGACATATATGAAATACACTTTTAAAATTGATCGAGTGAAGATACATACACTAGCTTTTCAGCTAGAGCGAATTCAGTCGCTGTCTGGAGAAGAATTCTAGCGGCCGGCTGCTCTGATCGGTAGTTTCCCGTGCCTTCTCCGATCAACACCAGGCGAATGCAGGAGCAGTACCCTAACAAATGGGTCATGGACCGCATGCGATCTTTCCCTTCTCTTCCTTGTCCTATCATCTCTCCTCTACACACACACTGACACTAACATGCACCACACTACCACACTTATCGAGAGACCGGTCGGGAGCTTAGAGCTTGTCCCGGCTGTAGCGGTGCCCCGCTGGTGGGAGTCTTGGTTAGGGGGAAACCCCACTAGCCGACGGTAGGTCGGCGCCGGATCTCGCCATCCAGCGGGGGAAGATCACCGCCATCCCACGAGAAAAACATACACTACAATTACAGGAATAATGAGCAAAGCCGTTAACGCACCCGGAAACACGAAAAAATCAATCAATCAATCATAAAAATAAAGGAGAGATTTAAAAGAAAAAAGAAGGAACACTTTAGAGTCCACATGGCCCCTCTTCATGAGCGGCCCCGCCCTGCTGCGGGGCGAGCCGCACCGCACGTGCCGCTTAGTGCGCGGGCGAGACAGCAGAGGGCGGGGGAAGGGGGCGTGGCAGGGGCGAGGGACGTTATCGCGGACGCGCGTTGTAAACTCCTAATCTGGCACGCGTTTACGGCCGCGCGCGCGTTTAAATCTCCCAGCGCCTGAGATCCGAAGCAGCGCCCGCACGATGCCTCCGATGATAGAGGGTAACCGCCGGCGCGGGGGAGCCCTCCCCTACCCTCCCTCCCTGCCATCCCTTCCCCTCTCCTCATCTCCGTCCCCTCCCCCCCAACACCCCTCCTCATCATCCCCTTCTCTCCATCCCCCATACATCACCTCCCCTCCACCCCCTCCCTTACGTCCTTTCCTCTCCATCCCCTCCCCTCCATCCTCTCATCCCCTCCCCTCCATCCCAACCCCTCCCCTTCCCCCTCCATCTCCCCTTCGCAAGGCTTCGCCCGTTCCCTCCACTCCCCTTCTCACGCTTCACTTGTTTCTCCCCGCATCTTTCCCGCTCCTCTCAGTCCCGGCCCACGCCTCCACCTCTGCCGACTTTTCCAGTCTCTCTTCTATGGCATCTCATTTCAACCCACCGAGAGAGGTGGCTTAGTGCATCAGTTGATGTTACTGCAGTACCTCTGACCGTGAGGTCCGAGGTTCGAGTCCCAACAGGTGGTAGGATTTTCGACACTAGCTTGTCAGTTAGGTCGAATTCAGTCGCTGTCCGGAGGAGAATTCTAGCGGCCGGCTGCTCTGATCGGTAGTTTTCCGCGGTTTCTCCGATCAGCACCAGGCAAATGCTGGAGCAGTACCCTAACAATCGGGCCACGGACCGCGCGCGATTATTCCTTCCTCTTCTTTGTCCTGTCCACACACACACACACTCACACACACACACACTTACACTAACATGCGCTAAACTACCACACATGCTGGGAGACCTGTCGGTGACTTGCAGCTTGTCTTCGGCTAGGGGGTACCCTGCTTGTGGGAGATACCTGTGTAGGGAAAACCCCGCTAATCGACAGGACGGCGCCGGATCTCACCATCCAGCGGGGGAAGATCGTCACCTCCTGAGGAAAATAACATGCTATACACTTACAGGACTAATGACCACAGTAGTTAACGCGCCCGGAATCACTAACAATCCTCATCATCCCATCATTTCATCATCCTAACCCTGTGTCCTCGCACCATGCCCTGCGTCATCCTCGCCTTACCTCCTCCTCCTCCTCATCCCCGACACCGCCTCATTCACTCTTCCCTCGCCGGATCTCGCTCTCCATAAACCTAGAGCCACTTGCAGCAGCCGCCGTTCGCTGTGAGTGAGGTCGTTCGCAGAGCGCTGGCTCGCGTTGGCGGAGGCGTTAAAAGGAGGACCAAAATAAGACAACAGGATTGAATGGCTGAAGAGGAAGTGCGAATGAAGGGACAACAGCGAGGAGGAGCTACACAAGAAAGTAGATGCCTGACGACGAAAGTGAGAACTAAGAGTATAGATAGTCTGAATGAAAAATAGAAAAAATTATGGATGAATATAGAAAAATAAATTTTCAGAAATGGAAGAAGCAAGTATCAAAACATAGTTATTGTTAATATTAGTAAACATTTTAAGAACAAACGACTTATGAGAAAATAATGGAGTTTGACAGATTAGGAACATTTTATAAGCCTTCAACAAAAGAACGAGAAGCTCGAGAGAAGAGTACGAGAAAGTACGAGAGTGGAGAGGAATGGAATGATGTAACGTACGTGGGCCTAGAGAGTGCAGAAAGCAAAAACGAGCGAGAGAATTGTGATGGGAAATAAATCTGTGATCTCCACAACTGAAGTATACAGAAGCACGATGTGTGATTTGTAGACACGAAAAGGGGGTAGGACAGGCAACTGATGAACCGGGGTGCGGAGAACAAGTGACTGAAGAGAGAACGTTCGCGCTGCCGGAGCGCTGTGGTGGCGAAATATCGAAGCTTCTTTTCCTTTTTACGACAGTCCCCACGCTGTTATTCAGATGAGGGAAGTGTTTTCTCACAAAAAGGAACAGTAATTTACGAGCCCATTTCAAGTATCGCTTCCTAAAGCCAGCCCGTTGACAGTATTGAAAATAAATTATGTACCGAGGATAGAAGGATTAGTGAAATGTGAGATATCCGTTACTACCTCTAGTTTGTTCCTGGTAGTTTAGATATCATTACACTTTCTCTAAATGAGTAAGGTTTGTTGTCAGAATTGTTATAAAAATATATAACTCCATTTCTTCGAGCCATTCCGTACAAACTCAAAGAAATGGCTTCTTACTTCTCATTATTTTAAAAAAATACATCATGTTCTGGGTTTTAAATCTTAGGACTATAATATTACACTACAATGAACTCTTTCTCATTCATTTAAAAGGAATTTGTAAGCAAAACGCTCCCGTACACAGAAGGACGTATTTTCAATACCGAACCAGGCTTGAACTGCAACAATGCCCCTGCGGACTATGCAGACCCGCTAAGCTCGTTTTGCTGGCTGGAGGCCAATGCCCCGGAGCGTCATTATCTTTCTTCCTATCAAAACAAATACAACTGCAAGAAAGATCTTATCCACCACCCATACTAACTTAAATGAGCCCATTCCCTGGACCCCCCTCCCCAAATAAACCCATTAAAAATTAGGACTGCACATGGATACCAAAATGGATCTGAAACAACACTTAAACACGAAAATAATACAAACTAAAAACAAAATGTATTAACTAAAAAATAGGAGATGTGGCTGAGGGTGTTAACTAATGTCACTGTAGTGCCTCTGATCGGGAGGGAGGTCCTAGGTTCGATTACCGACGGTGACAGGATTTTCTACACTAGCATGTCAGCGACGTCGAATTCAGTCGCTGTGTGGAGGAGAATTCTAGCGGCCGGCTACTCTGATGGGTAGTTTTCCATGGTTTCTTTGATTAAACACCAGGAGAATGCTGGAGCAGTGTTCTAATAAACGAACCAGGAACCGCCCGCGATCTTTACTTCCTTTTCCTGGTCGTATCCTCATCCCTTATATTTACATTAACATGCACTACACTACCACACATGCCGGAAGATTGGTCGGGAGCTTAGAGCTTGTCTCGGTTGGTGCCCTGCTGGTGGGAGACACCTGGTTAGGGAAACCCCGCTAGCCGACGGTATGTCGGCGCCGGATCTCGTCATCCAGCGGGGAAAGATCACAGACCCCCCCCCGCGATGAAAAACATACACTACACTTACGGGAAAATGACCTCGATGGTTGACGTGCCCAGAATCACTAACAACCAACCGACGAGAAGAACTCGCCAGGTGAGTGGTGAAAAGACAGGCTCCTTTCCAACAGTTACGAAGAGAGGAGAGGCTGTTCAGCACGTGCCTTGTAGGTCGCCAGCGTAAGTCCGCGCCTGGCGAAGATAATGGCGCCAGAAATGCCTCCATTGCAGCGCACTTTACGAATCCTATTCCCTCCGACGCCGCGCGGGCGGGGCAGTCGACCGCAAACTGCCTACAATGGGCCCCAATGCGCGCGGCCGAAACAAAAAACTCTCAAAACAAAAGAATAAACCAAAAAAGTACGCGATGTGTAAGACCTCTCGCTCCAGGATGTGCTACTACTTTTGGAAGTAAGGTATGAATAAATACATTATTTAGGTATGCCCCTTTAAACAAGGAAAACGTGAAAGATGGAGCTAAAACACGTCATTGCAAATTCACAACTGTTTTTGGAGCTAAAGAATGGGTAAATACATTTTTTAAGATTTCTCTCTAAATTCTGCTGCTTCATACAAGGTATAGAAGAAAAAATGTAAGGAAGTTTAAACTTGTTGCTCCAAAACGCACATTACTCGAAGGAAAGCATGTGATAGTAAACGGATGGCAAGAATGAGTTAATTTTGCGGTAAATTATAAGAGGTTGAAAACTGCAGTTTTTAGCAATTGTTATTTACACAAATGCAAACGTAGTTAGAAAAGAAACATTGTTTACGCAACTATATAATGGGAAGAAGTTATTTTCTATTATATCTCAGTACAAAAAGTTTCAAGTTTCTTTCGTTCCATGAAAAAGAACAAGATGGAAAGAAAAAACAGTTCCTTTGTGTGAGGGTGAAAGCCACCGTCCACTGAAAAGTTCGCAGAAAAAATATATGAAAAGAAAAAAAGTACAACTTAAATAATATCAAATTGACAGTTATTTGAGCGAATGATATTTCACTCTAATGTTTTTACAGAAACCATCTCACACAATCCAAAGAAATGTAGTAATTAAAGATGCCTAACAAAATTATCTTCATATTTTGAAAGGGAAGTTACGTTCACTCGCATGTATGTCGTTCCATTTTTTTTCTACTTTTGAATTTCAAAATATATTTGTTTGGGTTTTGTATGTGCTTCAAAATAGGACGTGATTTCTTTTGTTGATTTTGATTGACTAGTGATTCCGGACACGTCAACTACTATTATCATTAGTTCTGTAAGTGTAGTGTATTTTTACCCCGGGATGTGGCGGTAAACTTCCCCCGCTGAATGGTGAGATCCGGCACCGACCTACCATCGGATAGTGGGATTTTCTCCAACCAGGTCTCTTATCAGCTGGGCACCGCCCCAGCCGGAACAAGCTCCAAGTTTACGACCGGTCTCCCGGCATGTTTAGTAGTGTAGTGCATGTGTAACGGTTAAGGAAGCGGTAGAAAAGATCCGTGGTCCGTTTGTTAGGGTACTACTCCGGCATTCGCCTGGTGTTGATCGTAGAAACCACGGAAAACTACCGATCAGAGTAGCCGGCCGCTAGAATTCTCCTCCAGACAGCAACTGAATTCGACCTAGCTGACAAGGTAGTGCTGAATACTCTGCCACCTCGGGACTCTAACCTAGGACCTCCCAGCCAGATGCACTGCAGTGACCGGCGAAATTCGTGTCGTTTCGGCCCAGTGTGGCTCGTGGGGGCACTTTGGCGGGGCTCCCGATCTGCCGCGAACCGTCCCCGCGCCGCGTCGGCCCTCTTTCGGATACTTTGCTACTTGCTTACGACTTTTAAGAAGAGTCCCCGACAAATTACGATGAGCGTAATGCTCCCCTCTTGGACGCAGCCCAAATAACTCGGGGCGCGTTATGACGTTACGCATTTAGATGCCATTTGCTGCTGGTAGGCGCCATTCAGTGCCCTCCGCGAGAGCTGCTCCGGTCGCCGCCCGCTTGCGCCGCTGGACCGGCATTTGTTTCTTCCTTCCACCCCCGATTTTCTACTCACTTTTATTCTCGTTGTGTGGTCGCTTTCCTTGTGCGTTCGTCGAGTCTTGTCTCTTCTCTTTCTCTCAAGAGCTAGGTCTAATTCAGTCGCTGTCTGGAGAAGAATTCTAGCGGCCGTCTGCTCTGATCGATAGTTTTCCGTGGTTCCTCCGATCAACACCAGGCCAATGCCGGAGCAATGCCATACCAAATGGGCCACGGACCGCGCGCGATCTTTCCTTCCTCTTCCCTCTCCTATCCTCTCCCCTTACACACACACACACACACACACACACACACACTTTCACTAACATGCACTGTACTACCACATATTCCGGGTGACCGGTCTGGAGCTTAGAGCTTATCCCGCCTGGGGCGGTGCCCCGCTCCTGGCTAGCTGACGTCGGCGCCGGATCTCGCCATCCAGCGAGGAATGATTGCCGCCATCTCCCGAGAAAAACCATGCACTGTACACTCGGAACTAATGACCAAAGCAGTTGACGCGCCCGGATACACGAAAAAATCAATCAATCCTTCTCTCAACTGTATGCCCCTGTGCAAGGATCTGGAAGTGGATTAGAAAAAGAATTGATTTTGTAAGGGGAGTACATTGTTGTTCTAAAAAACGCGTATTCGAAGGGAGGTAGTCCCAATTAATTTCATTTCAACTTCATTATTGTTTTATTGATAAAAGTATTTTACAGTATAATTATTGATAATCAATTTAATTAAATTCATAAGAATTGCTCGTTTATTTCATATTTACAAAAATAACAATTTTATGGCCCCTATTTCTGGCATATAATGTAGAGGCATGTTTTCGAATAATTGTTCATAAAATTGTGTGTCTCTATTTTGAGTAGTGCTTAGAACAGCGCAGTACATACGTATTATGTACTGCGTATAATATGATTTTTAATTTACCACCCAATTTCTACACTCTTTTTGATGACTGGTGCGAGTAAGGAGGTTAAAATATTAAAAACTGAGATTTTTGTTTTATTTATTTAACGTCCAAAACAGTGAAAAACTGAGTGTGACGTGTTACGGTGAAAAGTGTTTTCTGTGCACGTTTTCTTAATTCTGAGATTCCGACCTTAAACCATGTACAAGTTGAATTGGGAATACAGAAAGAAGTGAGTAGTTTTTGCAAGAATGTTTAACAAAATATTCGTTCGGATGTAGTAAAATATATTTTCAATAGCAAATGAACTATGTATTTGAGCTCTTGTCCTTAGTGAAGGAATTAGGTACTTTCTGCCGCGACAACATTGAGAACGATAGTTTAATTACTATACCACCTTTGGGAAAGCACGGCAATCTAGAAAACGTGCGTAGATAAATAAGTTACATTTATGTCCAGAAGCAAAAGAAGAAGTCATATCAGCATTCGCTCAGGGGATCAGGGAAACTGGACGAAAAACCTGACAAGATAGGGACTACGAATATTGTGAATTAATTTCTGAGTCCACGGTCTTCGCAAATGTTGCATATATATAATCCGTTTGACAAAACAAGCCAACCATTGATGAAACCAATAACAAACGCCTGAACCTGTAGAAGTAGCCAAGACCGCCACTGTGTCAACCTTCCTGCAAATCATTATTTTTCATTAAAATTTACGCACGTACTGCTCCAATTTAATCGCAAATCCTACCCCAGTTTCCCAGTATCTGCCCTTCCTGGAGGTTGTCGGCGGCGCTGAGGGGTCGTGAGGGAAGCAGAGCGGGCGCCGGCGCGGCTATCGATCGAACCCGGGCCCGCGAGTCGCAAAGTCGCGCCTCGGGCGCGCCCTCGGCCGCCGCCCCCGCCCCCGCCGCCCTGGGCCTGTGTCGATGCCTGGGCTGGGGGAACGTGGCAGTGGTGGAGCGAGGGCCGGGGCGGGGAAGGGGTCGTGACAGCGGTTGAGGTGGGGAACGGGGCAAGGGTGTTGCGTGACCCGGAGCGGGGCATGGGGCGGGGCATGGCGTAGGGCATGGGGCGGGGATGGGGCGGGGCAGGGGCAGGGGGCGGGGCCATGTGTTGAAATAGGGTCTGACGCGGAAGGTGGGGCAGGGGGTGGGGAAGAGGGTAATACAGGGCCAGGGCGTAGCACGGACAGCGGAGGGGCGGGGCAGGGGGTGAGACAGGACCGGGGCATGGGCAGATGCAGGAGGACGGGGTGGGGCCGGGAGAGGGGAAAGGGTAGGGTCTGGGAAGGGGGCGAGGCAGGGGCAAGGGGTGTGAAAGGGCCGGGGCGTGACAGGGGCGAGATAGGGGGGACGGGCAATGAGGGCAGGGGTGAGACAGGGCCGGGGCAGGGGTAGAGGCAGGGGGCAGGATGGGGCCGGAAGTGAAAATGGGGTAGGGGCGGGGCAGGCGCAATGAGCGGGACAAGCGGGAAGACAGGGTCTGAGCTGGCGCTGAGGCCGGGCTCTTGGGCGTGTTGGGACAGGGGGCGGGGCAGGGCGGGGCGGGGCGGAGCGGGGCGGGGCGGGACGAGGGGCGGTGGCGGGGTGGGGTCGTTGGCGGGGCAAGAGGCGGAGCAGCGGGCGGGGCAAGGAGGTCAGGGGGTGGGGCACGAGCGGGACAGTAGGGTGAGTCGGGGGGCGTGACAGGGCCATGGCGGGGGGCGGGGCGTGAGGACGGGGCAGGGCTGGGCCTGGGGCAAATAGGGCCTTGTGGGAAGGCGCCTCGCAAATATCGCCCTTTGACGATGCTGCGGCGCCGTCGACGCGGCTGTCTGACGCGCGCAGTGTTTCCGACGCAAAAGCAGAGGCGCCAACATTCTGAGGTCGCGAAACACAGTTTCGAGCCATAAGACGAGTGTCACACGAGCGTTACGTTGACGCGCGCTAAGTAACGCGCTTCGCAGGTTAACATTGTATCTTATTCAGAACGGCCAAATCACTCCTGTCCGTTTCAAGTAGGATACAGTATTATTCTACGACGTGTGTTATTATTGCGCGTTAACGCAATACTCGTGTTCAGGGGTCCACTCAGCAGCACGCTGAAGCCAATCCGGCACCTGTATATTTAGTGTCAATGATTTAATGAAGAAAATATTTGCTGATTTTTCGTTTTATGCCCAATAGAACTCGAATTATTTGAACTTCCAGTTATTTAATCTGATTTTGAGAGAATAAAATGCATGAAATAAATTAAATATGTGGTTTCTTTATTATAAAAGTTTTATAGTATATAGAGCTTTTATGCTATGAAAGTTTCTTGAATTTAAGTTTTTTCTGTTTCATATCTTATTTACTACAGTTTTGAACTTCATCTAATCGCCCGTCTTCGTGTATATTACAAACTGGCTCGATCCTACTTTAGTTCAGATAATTGTAGTTATTTCTGTACTCAAGTGGAATGTTGCGTTTTTAGGAGTGAAGAATGTGAATAAATAAAATTTGAAGATAAAAAGTTGGATGTATCGTAAGTTTGTATCATGGAAGCTCCGTTATATAAAGTTATTTCGGACATGTTACATCCATCTTAAGTTGTCATAGGGAAAGTTCGTGCAGAAATATGTAAAAATTGTGGTATTTTTGGTTTACCTGTGTAAACGAAAGAAAAATTTTATTAATACAGTAATATTTTTACATATTTATTTCTTTACATCATTTTATTCTATTATTTTTATTGTATTTCACATTATTACTATTAATTTATTACGTTTTTTCGGTTACTCGAATATTTTCAAACTTGTCTCAAATGTCCTGAGCCGATCATAAATTGTGCTGTATTCCCGTAAAGTTTTTTCATTTACCACTTTACGAAATTGTACGGTGTTTTCTTAATTCTTCATAGTCAATGTGATATCCCATTTCTTGAATAATTGTTTGTGAATTTCTCTATTTCTCGTTCTTCCTACAGACCTGAAAAACTGCAGTATTTGCTCCTAGTCGTAATAATTATGGGCGGATCCTATGGTAGTATATGTCACATTTCGATTTAAGCAATAAAGTGATAAAATAAAGCCCACGCCCATTTCAAAGTTATGGTAAAGGACTTGCGTTTAAAATTTGTAAACCAAATACCTGTAATCATCAAAAATGAAAATGTTCCTCTGTCGGTAGAAATATATTAATGAATGAAACAATAATTCTAAATGTATTATTGCAACAAGTAAATATTAAGTAAAGAAGCATTAAAAGAAATCAGCATATTTATTACAACAGATAAATATTATGTAAAGAATATTTAAAAGAAATTCGCACATTTGTTACAACAGATGAATGAATTGAAAATCTATTGAAATTACTTAACTAAACGAGGTAATTGTAGAAGACAGTTATCATATTGTGGATTTAAAACACTAATCAATTATTACAAATTACGAATTGTCATGGAATACAGTGTGTTTGAGAACAATTGTTTCTAATTTCTTGTGAAATATTTTCAAGATGACAACTTTTTGGCTATAAATGTGTGGTGAAATATCAGTCGGTCTCTTTAATAGGTAGTTATCCATGATTTCTCTGATCAACACCAGGCGAATGCCAGAGCAGTACCCTAACAAACAGGCCACGAACCGCGCGCGATCTTTCCTTCCTCTTTCTGGTCCTATCCTCTCCCCTTACGCACACACACACTAACAATAAAACTAATATACTTTACACTACCACATATTCCGGGAGACCGGTCGGGAGCTTAGAGCTTGTCCCGGCTGGGGCCGGTGGGAGATATCTGCTTGGGGGAAACACCGTTATTCCGACGGTAGGACGGCCCCGGATCTCCCCATCCAGAGAAGAAAGATCTCATTAACCTCCCGCGAGAAAGCATGCATTACATGTGCGAGATTAATGACCTTAGATGCTGACGCGCCCGGAATCACTAATCAATCAACCATTCTGACACATCCTGTAGAAATGTTTCGTATTTCGTCCTCGGAGATTCGCGCTCGCGACCACTGGGCCGCGCGGCTTGATGGACGTGGTCGATCGCAGCGCGTCCACTTGTCGCCTCGCGCCGCATCACGTCGCGTTGCGTCGCGTCGCCTTTTTATGAGAAAACGCTGCCACTTTGCGGTCGCCGCTTGGCGAATTCTCCGAAGGCACCACCCGCCCGGCTCTTTGCCTTTTTGTTTCGCTGACAATCAGAGAATCTAGGAAACGTCCTTAGACGCTGAGGGTGAGGACCTCGCACCAGGATTACGCAAAATCTGTCTAAATCTTTTGTGTCTGTGTACGCATGTAGAAATGCTTTGTAGAAATAGAAACATTCACTTGAATTATTCATTTAGAGGTGAGTACATAAAAGTGTACAGTAAAACTGCCGTTTGTATGAGAAATAATTTTCTTTATTAAATGTGTGTATAGGGATTTAAATTTGTATTATAGCATGTTTTCCGAGTATTTATTATAAGATGCAATGTCAAAGTGCTGACGAAAGGTATGAAACGCGGCCACCTCAAAGTAGTTTTCCCTGGTCACCAACAAAAAGAAAACTATATTTTGGCAATGCTGGAGCAGTTCTCTAAAAAACGGGCAACGGACCGCGCGAGATCTTTCCGGCCTCTTCCTTGTCCTATTCTCACCCCTTACTTACACACACACACACACACACACACACACACACACACACACACACACTAACATGCACAACATTACCATACATGTCGGGAGACCGATCCGGAGCTTAAAGCTTGTCCCGGCTGGGGCGGTGGCCGGCTGGTGGGAAGATATCTGGTTGAGGGAAACCGCACTAGCCGACAGGTAGGTGGGCGCCGGATCTCGCCATCCAGTGGGGGAAGATCTCCGCCATCTCCCCAGGATAACCCATGTACTACACTACAGGGACTAATAACCTTTGCAGTTAACGTGTCAGGATTCTTTAATCAATCAATCAAGTGTGATACGTTAACGCGTAATGTTGACTGGAAAGGAAATACTTGAAGTATAAGAAAATACGACAATCGCCGCGGGATGAGATTGGGTCTCTAGGATGGTCAAATGGTCGGCCATGCACGTCTCAACTCACAACAAATTCCTCAGTTGTCAATGGTCTCGATTCTGGTGGTGACTGTGTGAAAGATAGTGCAACGTGTGCTGTATCTCCTATAATAAATATATTACATAAAATTGTGTTTTCTTTTTGCTGTCAACCTAGAGAAGTCCATTAACTGAATGCGCCACATATTATAATATTCAAATTTTAATTATCCTAATTGAATGGTTGTCGTTAACTCTTATAAAGAACTCGTATAGGTAACTCTTCACTCTAAGGAAATTCGAAAAATATCACCCGTACGTGCATTAAGTTATTATCTATTTCGATTTTCCCCCCTATTTTGACACATCTTTTTTCCTTATTTCTCCAAAATCCGTTAGGATTGTTGGAGATGCATATAAGCACAAATATTTTCTCATTGGGGTGTATCTACTGTTTTTGTAAAGATTCTTGAAAAATGTCACATCATTCAGTTCTTCACGTCATCTGAAGTTCATAACTACACGTCATGTCAACGACTCCTGGTCTATTGTAAAACACAAAATAAATAGCATATATTCTACTATTTCCAGTGAGTTACCATCATTTTTCATCCTTGTAGATGGTAGGCTGCAATCAAAGGTCAACGGAGAATGCATGAGAATCGAGGGATGTGCTGGTCACAAGAATTTTGAATAATCGTTTGCTTCCACGAAGACCGACTAGAACGATTCGAAATACATTGTGTGAAGGTTTCATAGTACCTAGTGAAAATCGATAGTAAGGGGCCAAGGTTAACTACTACAATAGATGTGAATTTTCCTATGTCTTTCTAGTAGAAACAGACGAGTAAAATATAGGACGAGTAACATGACTCACTACAATATTTGTTCAGTGAATATTCATGTTTTTTAAATGCCTGTGCCACAGTTAATTGTTTCCTTCCAGTTCGCGTGCAGCAAAACACACTTTCAATAAAAAAAGACTTACTATAACAAAATAGACTTGGATGTACAAACAATTAAAATTCGCATTAACGCTTAAACAAATAAAAATTATATCGCAATTTTTGTCTAAAACAAGTTGCTACGTATCATATTTAACATCTATTCAAAAATCGCAATGATGAGCCGGTACCAGCTTAACTGACAGTCTGTGTCACTGTTAATTAATTGGAAAGTGTTTCCTTCCAGTTCGCATGCAGCAAAACACACTTTCAATAAAAAAGACTTACTACAACAAAATACACTTGGATGTACAAACAATTAAAATTCGGATTAACGCTTAAACAAATAATAATTATGTTGCAACTTCTGTCTAAAACAAGTCGCTACGTATCCTATTTAACACCTATTCAAAAACCACAATGAAAAGCGCCGGTACCAGATTAACTGACTGTAGCTTCCTCTCAACAGTGTGCACATTCAGTACAAAAGGTGTTCCGCAGGGTCTCCACCTGCGTTCACTCGACGGACTCGCCGCCGCCGCCGCCGCCGCCGCCGCCACCGCCACCGCCGCCGCCGCTTGCTCGGAAGTCGACGCGCATACGTTGGCTGACGGCGTCCTTTCTATTGAATTAAATGCGTAATAAAAACAAAAGCTAGGAGCATTTTTTTTCGTCAGAGCGAGAGTTCGCCGGACGAATGTAATAAATCCGCTCGGCCAGCCGCGGCGTGGAGAGGTGTGGCGTGGCGCAGCGCACAGTGAGGGCAACATTAAACCGTAGTACCAACTTTTCGAGCTCTGCATCAATAATTTCAATTTTGAATTTAAATTAAATTCTGTTCAATTTTATTTGTAATTTGCTTCCAGGATTAACGTATTATAAATTGTTGTGTGCACTCGTAGGCCACAACCATAAAGAAGTTTCATTACAAATCACTTTCGACAGAACAGGTAGTGCAGTAATCACTAGGTTTCTGTTAATACCAATTATTTTACAATTTTTCAACGTTTGTGAATTAATTTGTCACAGAAGAGTCAAAACTTACTAGCAACATAAAATACAAAACACCGAAGATATCACAAAATACATTAGCACAAATACATATACATTAATACAAGATGCAATGTAATTCAGACAACTAAAACAAATACAATAGCACAAGATAAAATGAATTAAAACGAAACATACGAAAAATGCAAAGCAACATGTAATATGTAAGATTTGATGCATTACAGATAAGTTACTACTTATACTTCAAACATTATAAATTATTGTAATCTCAATGTAGAAGTAGTAGAGTGCTCGTAGAATTTAGCTTAAAACTATTCATTTATTATAAATGCCTGTAATTTCAATGTTGATGAAATAAATTGAACTAATGAATTGAAATACAGTCGACTTCGGTTGTAGTGAACTTCTGGGGACTAACATTTTTGGTTCACTATATCCGAGGTTCACTATAACCGATATCTAAATTAAATAGAATATCTCCATAACAATTTATTTTATTATTATAAAAATAGAGCAAAATACGTAAACAGCAGGAATTAAAAATTTAAATATCTTTATTTGTCCCTGAAAATAAACTCTTTTCAATTATTTGCTTCGTACATTCTCATCAGTAATATCTCTAGACCCTTCTTCAGAGTTCCTGCTCTCTCCATACTTGATGTTGCATTGTCCTCTGTGTCTAACAATAAGTATCGTAATGCAGTCTTGACACCCTTCATTGCCTCTTGCAGTGGTAGAACACCGTCCCATTCTCCGAAGGCCGTTTTACTCTCCTGTTAACATACGAGATGCTTTCGGTAGCGGCATGGCGCCATCGGCTAATGAAACTGATCGCTTTACCGCGCCACGTGGTGGATATCTCCAGGCCGTGGCAGTCGCACGCTTCCTGACGACTTCGTAGAGCTTAAAAGGCTTTGTCCCACGGAATATCAAGTAACACCAAGATTGAAACTTGAAACCAAGATTGAAACTTGAAACCAAGATTGAAACTTGAAACCCAGATTGAAACTTGAAACCAAGATTGAAACTTGAAACCAAGATTGAAACTTGAAACCAAGATTGAAACTTGAAACCAAGATTGAAACTTGAAACCAAGATTGAAACTTGAAACCAAGATTGAAACTTGAAACCAAGATTGAAACTTGAAACCAAGATTGAAAATCAAGCAATCGCGCGTCGCCTCCGCCAGTTGAAGCCCACGCAGAACATGAGTTTTGTTTCCATAGTAAAATTGAGTGACCTAAGGTCATCAGTAAGGTGCCATTCCTGGTCAGCTACCTTCTCCACCGGGGAGACTTCTTCGATTATGACCTTTGGCCGACGATATTTTTTTCAAGCTGTCTGTTGTTGGAGTTAGCGGCACTTAGGCGATGTATTCTTTCCCAGTTAATTTCCAGGACGTTGTATTTCCTACGTTCACTACGGCCAAGGTTCAGAGTTCACTATAACCGAATCTTCTTTTGCTTTGTAATGTAAATGAAACAGGACCAGTGATTTAAGTTCACTACATCTGAGGGTTACTATATCCGAGTCTCTATAAGCAGAGTCGATCGTAATTTGTACTTTTAGGATATTTTCTTTTCAATCTAATAATACTTATAATTTATACATTATCATATTATTATATATCAGCTAAATTAACATTCATATAATGCTATAAAGACTGTTAATTTACCAGGTGTACGTACGTTTACAAAATTCAAAAGGTGTCAGTGCTGTTGCGAGGGCTTTTTTTCTCATTGCAAAAGTGTTGATGTCTATTTAAACTTATTCCAAAAGAAATGTTTGGAGAAAGTATTTGTCGTTTCCACCTGAAATTCAATCTGCGTAATAAACTAGGAAAACTTTTTCCTGCCATTTTATTAAAAAGACATGTTGTTGTACAAACTTACATGAATTATAATCGGATATTTTCGATAGAAAAACTCCTATTGTGTGGTATTGTGGACCTAACAAAGAAAAAGCGGATACGTGTAACGCTGTATGTAGTACAGTTGTTCCTTTCACACGATGTATACTCAACATCCATGTTTTGTGGATCCTTGATACCGAGAAATGGGTTGTCAGCAAAACGTCAGTCCGTTTATCTTTGTCTGTGGTCAAGCATTAGCGCAGGTTAAAGCCTAAACCTTTCAGTCGATCGACTTCAAAATTGATTTTCTCATATCTGGACAAACTGGACTTTATCCATCTCGACAAACCCGAGCGAATTTGAAGCTTGAGCTTGAATTTGAATTGAGCTTGAACTTGAGTTTGAGCCCTACGAATTTGAAATAGTGGTCTGGATATTTTATGGGGTACTACTTTACATGAAGTCTCAACAACATTTTCAAACTTTTCTCGATAATGACTCCACATTTTTTCTTAAACTTTTTCGTGAAATAGCGCAAAGAAAGCTTAAAAATGTCACATCTCATTTTCGTTGAAACCTCTTAATATGCTAAAATTGCACAAGTTCATACTCTTTTGGCCTCTTCCTTCAACAGTAAATATATTTTCTTCAGGCAAGTCTATTCTTCAAAAATAGATCTTAAAATATGTCGCGAACAATGTTTTGAAAATAAGAATAATTTTCAAATAATTTTGCTTGAAACACAGGCAGTTACTAAACAACTGATGCGCTCAGGATAGTAACGGCAGATCCCAACCGACCTCGCATTTTCAGTTAAAAGTATGACGGTAAACTCCTGCCTTATATCTACCGTATGTTGAAATATCAAATGAATTGGTGTTTGGCAAAACGTTCAAATTCTTCCTTCAAAATGATGTCCGTAGTGAAAGTGAATGTGAACGAAAACAGAAAGTCATTTTTCTTGAAACGAACTTGATCGGCCGTTATTATTCTGAGCATTCTCTCGAATAGAACATACAACGGTTATAAAATTGCGCAGATCTCATTTTCGGTTAACTGTTCGTGTTTTCAAAAATTGTAACGAAATTCCAATTGCGAAACTACAATATTATTTATAGTGATTATTTTCCTTCACTAGGTGAAATCGGTTCTAAAACATATTTTTAAATAGAGTCTTGTTCAAGTTTTAGAAAATACAAGTAGTTTTTGTGTATATTATGTTGAAATAAAAGCGATTTACAAAAATATTGTATTTCAAAAAAATGCTTTAAATATTATCTTCGAATAAATCAAAAGGGGCTTAAGAATAGCTTAGGTCTTGTTTTCGTATAACTCTCGTAAATTTCGAAAATTAAAAAAAGTTACGAATAATGCGGGAAACTATATGCTGTTATGGGAAAACTACAAAGTTTTTATTTTCCCCTCACATAGAGTAAAGTAACTGTAAAACATCACAATCTCATTTTTCTTGAACTCTCTGAATTTTCGAAAATTACAAATGTAAATAATGCGAGAACGTAAATGCTTTTGTAGCATCATTTGTTATTGTCGAGTTAAAGTATTTATAGAACCAGGCTGGCAGACATTCATTCACTCTCTGAATATTTGGAAGATTTAGCACTGCGCGTGAAGTGAGGTTATGTATTAAAAATCACGAGACAAACTCTGAATATTTAACGTCTTAACTTACGTCTAAATTTCGACCTTATTCCTTCAAAAAGAGTGCACGTCTATAGGAGTGTCTAAGGTTACTTTACAGACAGCAAAATGGTTAACAAAAACGAAAACGGTTTTTTTTAACGCTGATAAACTGATCCTCCTGCATGAAAGAGTTGCAATTAAGCCTTTCAAACATCCAGAGATGCCACGATGTAACGGAAAAGTAGGAAAGTGAACACGTAAAATTTCGGGAAAAAGTCATTGTAATTATGTGATCTTGGGTTGTGTCTTACCTTCATTAAGTGACGCCGATAATCTCAAGAAAAGATAATGTTCCCTGCATCTCAAGAAAAATCCGTCCAAAATCTCGAACTGCAGTCACCGCACAACGCCATAAAATAAATCGATTTTCACTTTCTCAAATCCCCTCTATTTCGTCTACTCGTATTACTGTTATACTACTCAGTAGCTACGCGTAGCTACTGTTATATCTACGCGTTAAGTAACGTATTACTGTTTCGTGGAATTCTTGTCTCTTTCTTCATTCTCCTTGATTAATTTATTATTGAATATGAATTTGATCTATTTATTCTTATTGTCTTTGATCTACATGACTTTCACTTTGATCTAGTTATTTTATGATCTATTTATTCTTATTTATGACGTTTTCAACCTCGAGGCACATAGTGACTCGCAGAAGTCGCACCCGGTCGCTATATATCGTATCTCATAAGTTTGTCAAAAAAAAAAACTAATATTCTCATCTGGGCAATGAATTTCGACACAATCAACTATTTAGCTTGGGTGAAATTCTGCCACCATTGGCACTCGAACCTAGTGCTTGCCAGTATACGATGTTTTGGTTGTGGCTCGCAACATGTATGAATTCTGGCTGCATTCTCACAATTTTAAAAAGATTTTTATTTATCTTATCACTTTCAAAATTCCTTTCTGAATAACACGCATCACTTTTATCAAGCAAACATTATTTCCATTTTCTTACATGTTTTCTGAAAGTCCTTTAAATTCTTCTAATTTAATTTTTAAATATTTTCCACTCCCATTCAAATTTTGACAGCAAAAAAACTACATCAAATTTATTCCGTAATTTTATTTCAATTTAATGGGACTGGAAAATATTTTAAAATACAAATTACACAAAAACAGGCAAAATCAAAACTTTTAATTATTCAACTGTTTTTTGATAAATATCTGTTATTTGTAGGTGTAAGGGTTCAATATCAATGTGTGCCGACGTTTCATTGAACATAATATCTCCATATTTTTCAAATGAAAATTACAAATTTCAGAATCTAATATGAGAGTAATGTTTGAACAAAAAATTCCAGAAAAAAATTTGTAAAACGGTGAATAATAATAATAATAATAATATAATAATAATAATAATAATAATAATATAATAATAATAATAATAATAATAATAATAATAATAATAATAATAATAAAGTTATAAAAATAGTCCATAGATTTATAAAAATTGTGTACAGCCAATAGGCACTACATGTAAAACCGCCCGTGTGGAGGCTTCCTAATTCGGATCCCATTAGCACGCAGCGATCGCCCTCTGCGCACAGCTGCGGGCTCCAGGCGTGTCTTTGGCGTTCTTCCGCTGGATTAGAGCAGCGTTTGGACTTCCCCCTTCTGGCCGGCGCATTTGTTTGCGGACGGAAATGAAACAATCCAGAGAACAATCCATGCTGATTCTCTCTCTCTGTCTCTTCCACACAGTACGTACACCAGACCCTCAGATCCGCCCCAGAAATACTGTGAATCCAACACCTGTATCATTTCCACTCTTGGGTTCTCACTGCCCACGCCGCCCTCCGCCCACGCCGCCCTCCGCCCACGCTGCCCTCCGCCCACGCCGCCCTCCGCCCACGCCGCCCTCCGCCCACGCCTCCCTCCCTCCGCCCACGCCGCCCTCCGCCCACGCCGCCCTCCGCCCACGCCGCCGCCGCCCTCCGCCGCCGCCCTCCGCCCACGCCGCCCTCCGCTCACGCCGCCCTCCGCCCACGCCGCCCTCCGCCCACGCCGCCCTCCGCCCACGCCGCCCTCCGCCCACGCCGCCCTCCACCCACGCCGCCCTCCGCCCACGCCGCCCTCCGCCCACGCCGCCCTCCGCCAACGCCGCCCTCCGTGCACGCCGCCCTCCGCCCACGCCGCCCTCCGCCCACGCCGCCCTCCGCCCACGCCGCCCTCCGCCCACGCCGCCCTCCGCCCGCCGCCCTCCGCCCACGCCGCCCTCCGCCCACGCCGCCCTCCGCCCACGCCGCCTCCATCCACGCCGCCCTCCGCCCACGCCGCCCTCCGCCCACGCCGCCCTCCACCCACGCCGCCCTCCACCCGCCGCCCTCCGCCCACGCCGCCACGCCGCCTCCGCCCACGCCGCCCTCCGCCCACGCCGCCCTCCGCCCACGCCGCCCTCCGCCCACGCCGCCCTCCGCCCACGCCGCCCTGCATTTTCCATCCTCGTCACCATTTCGTTTTTCCCTTTCTGTAGTCATATTTTCGGTTGTCGCATTTCTTAAAAACTGTTATTGCTAAATTAGAAAAACGGGCAATTCGCGAAATATGTACGTCAGCTGATTGTCGATTGATTACTGTGTAGTGTTTAGGTGGTGAGTTTTTTGTGTGTATGGCATAACAAGAATAGTTTACAAATTCATATTTTTCAATCTTCTTCTCCACTCCGCCCATACAACTATTAACTCATTACCTAGATATTTGCCATTATTTATCGGATTGTTTAACAATAATAAGAAACGTTAATCCGACCGTTAACTCTTAGGACATGTCACGATGCGCATGTGTTTTATTTGCAGAGACTTTTGGTAGTCTTTCAGGACCAACAATAAGTTACGATATTAAATATTTGCTAATTCTTATGTTTCTTCTTGTTTCAGGTGAGAGAGTATAACTGGACTGGAAGAATGAAAAAATAAAACGTCGATCTCCTTACTCGTGGGTAATGTGAAAAACGAACTACAAATGAATTTTACAATGATATTAAAGTTACTTTCACAAAGTATAACGTTTTCACACCTCGTTAATACCTTCTATAATGTTGTTTGGAATATAAAAATCTTGTAACAGCCTTGTAATCGCAAAAATCTACAATTTTAAAAATCTTGTAAAATTTCCTGTTTGTATAACTTTGTTTTTAAGCACAGCACATTGGAAGTAAATGTACCCGAATGCTGCAGCTAGAAATAATTAAAAATTATTCAATAAATCTAATATATCCTAGAAATTGTTATGTTTTACCTCTATATATTACGGTTATTGGTTGTGTTTTGTGCGGATAGTGTTATCGGTAGTGTTGCAAATGTCAGTTATCAGTAGTGTTGCAAATATCAACTAAATAAATTTCACTCATGACATGATCTCGTAATGTTACTTGATCAACGCGTAGTTTTATTGCACGGTATGTAAGACGGAACTACGCAAGCAGATGCAAGTACATAGGGGTCATTGCTGAATCATCATCCGTTTACCCTTGTTCTGCGAAATAATTGCAGTAATTTATCACACAGGTTCAAGTAGAATGTTATAGTATTAAACGTCATTAGCTCGATACACATCAAATAACACGTGGTTGAAGTTTGTAAACCGAGGCTATAGCCAAAGTTTATAACCAACCGTCTGTTGTTTGTGTTATCGGCCGTGTGTCGTTCAATACTTTTGGTAATACCATCTTCTTATAAGAAAAATAATACAAATAAAAATGTTCTTGCCTTTTCTTACGCAGGAATGCAACGCCCCCTTCTATATCGATTCAGACGCGAGTACAAGACCAACTATAATATTGGTCTTGGCGAGACATTTCAATTCGATTGTTTAATACGTAGTGACTTTGTTTGACGGCCGTAAAAAGATAAATTTTCCACAAAATTTGAGATGGATGTTCCAAAAGATCTTGTGGAGACAGCACAAAAACAAAAAAGCAAAAATTTTGCAGAGTGTAGTCAGGTGACTTATTAAAGAATATCTACAAATTAGCAAGTGCCTGTTCTACAACATACCTTTTCATTCTTGTTTATTTATATTAAAAACAATTTGTAATTCAAATGATCCTACAAAAGGGGATTATCCCATTAGCACTGTCGTATATTCTTCACAAAATCTTATCCTATAAAACGAAAAGCCATAGCGATAGCAACCTGGGTCCTTTATTGCTCCCGTTGGCGTCACATTTAACTGTCTTCACGGCGAAGGGAGTGACGGACGGACGGAGGGACGGAGGGACGGTCGGAGGGAGGGAGGGAGGGACGGACGGACGGAGGGACGGACGGAGGGACGGACGGAGGGACGGACGGAGGGACAGATGGAGGGATGGACGGAGGGATGGACGGTGGGACGGACGGAGGGACGGACGGTGGGACGGACGGAGGGACGGACGGAGGGACGGACGGAGGGACGGACGGAGGGACGGACGGAGGGACGGACGGAGGGACGGACGGAGGGACGGACGGAGGGACGGAGGGAGGGACGGACGGAGGGACGGACGGAGGGACGGACGGAGGGACGGACGGAGGGACGGACGGAGGGTCGGACGGAGGGACGGACGGAGGAACGGACGGAGGGACGGACGGAGGGACGGACGGAGGGACGGACGGAGGGACGGACGGAGGGACGGACGGAGGGACGGACGGAGGGACGGACGGAGGGAGGGACGGAGGGAGGGAGGGAGGTAACTAGAACACTACATTAAAATCTTTGGGGGTTCTTAAGAGAGCAAGTGAATTTCCCAGAAATCGTAGAATATATGGACGGAAACACCCCAACTTTTCGCGGAAAAAGCGCAGAAACGTCAGTAAGTGAATAAAAACGATCGTATGGAAAACAAAACAGCCCCTTCATAATGTATAACTAAACGTCCCGGCCACCTCTCCGGCTTGGTTTCATAATTGAGCTCGGAGAAAGAGAGCCGAAAAGCTCAGGGAAGGTAATCGCTTTCGAATTCCGCCACGCGCGGATCAACGGCTGTTTTATGCGCCGCTTAAGGCCGCTTCTGACGTCGGAAAGCGGATTTTCTTTTCCATTTAAAATACACAAACCGCATCGCCCGCCGCCACAGCGCTCGCTCGCCCACCGCGGCTGCCTTCGACTGGGCTGCGCTCTAGGGGCGCCACACGTACTCTCCTTGCATTGCCGTGGGGTGTGGGGAAACAAAGTAATATCGCTAGATGAAATAACCTTTTTTTCCCTCTCGAGCTAGTGAAATTTCCAGAAATTATGTTTATAGGCGAAATTGGCCTCACCTTTTTTTGCTGGAAATAAAACTAATCTGTTCGGAAGACGCAAATTGTCATTTCATATAGCTACTTTCATTTAATCTGTTCATACGTGTAAGTATTAAACTTGATGGAATTATGAAATAATTACTCCAAAGGAACAAGCGGACAGTTATTTCTTTCGTCTAGTTTCGTATTGAAATGTACAAATGCAGTTATCACTTATCTGTGTAAATTGTTTATGTAACATCTAATATCTTTCGACTAGAGAAGCTCTCACTCCCGCAATAAAGGTAGGCTCTCTTATTACTATGATTTCTTGGAAATTCACCAGATCGATACTGCAAAAAACGGTTACTTTAACACTGCGGTTTTACTTTTTCCTAAACGAAAAAATGACTTAACCATAAGGGCTAAAAACGAATTCCTTCGGGACCGTGTAGAAATGTCACTCGGCCTCACCACTAGAGAATCAAGACATGAAGTTTGACATAAAGTAATCCGAAATTGGGGCGAAGAAACCAGTTTTTACGGTACACTATTTTATGAAAATTTTGCTTCTATAATTCACGTAGCGAATAGCCTTTTTTCAGTTTTGGAGTTCGTTGAGAATATTTTGAAGTGCAAAAACGCACAAACAAGTTTGCGTACGGTGCATTTTTTCAGATAAACGACATCGAATTCGTATTTCTTCAAAGTTTCTTCAAAAGTAGTTTAAAAATTGTCGAAGATTGTAGTGTTCGTTGTTTCGTGTAATACATTCGTGGGCTAATACGTTCAGATAATAATTGGTTACACACAAGTAGTGCACATGTGCATAATATATTGTTTTAAAATATTTCAAAAAATCAAATTAAGAAATCTTTCTGATTACAACTTTTATGAGAAACGGTTAGTTTATGAGAAACTGCTAGTGAAAACTGAATGATCTAACGGTTTATTCGTGTTGGCTATTGTTTTCAATCAAGAATTATTACCAAAAATATTATTACGGCGTATCTGATTGTCAGGTGCATTCAAAACACGCTTGAAAATATTTGTGGAAGGTGCTAGTATTCTGTAATTCACCCAAGCATTCTGGAAATGGAGTAATTCAATTACCTCTGAATTGCTCAGATGGCGTCATTAATGGTATTTTGGGATAACCGCGAATTCGGGATGTTCAATGTTTGATGAGTGTTCGCCCATACAAGGGTGACAGAAAAGATTGTGGCAAACATTCGCCATTCACCGAATGTCCTCTGATTCGTGTAGCATGCCACCACCGTGCCAGAATAATGAATATCCGATCCGTTGATGCGATTCATATTCGAGGAATGTCGCATGTGTGTCGCAGAGTACAGGACAAGCTACTCGTATTTACATGAGAGAATGTGCGGTAATCCATTGAACAACAGCTTGCGACATTGACATTATGGAATAATGCATGTGTGTGCTTTCAGTTGTTTAGAGAAGAGAAGAAACATTGATTCGAAGTCAGGTTTTTTGATTTCCGATGCTTGTTATTTATAAAAAAGCATCCTTTCCTTTACATTATTTAGCTTGTGTTAAAACCTACGTATTTTCTTTTTAATCAATTAAATGTAATGCTGCTGGACGAAATTTATGAATCTGTTACATTTCGTTGAAACATGTCACAAACTTTTTTAAAATTTCCTTCCCGAAATATTCTATTACACATTTCCCTTTAAACTGGCGAACAATTCCGTTAAGTTCGATAAATAAATATTTTTAGAAACTTTTCCAAAATAGTAGGTTGTTTGTGTATAAATCAAAGAATGTTTGAGTCAATACAGTATTAGTGACAAATTGAGCCGCTTTACAGAATTTTCTGTGATTTACTGACGTTCTCATTACGATAAAGAAGAGTGTGTATCTGTTCAAACAAATTTAAGAAATAGGTTTTGTCTTTGGTTACAGCAATGTACTTGAGGGTAATTATAAAATATATTTCGGAAGAAATTGGAATTATACTTTATTTTTTCGTTGAGATCTGAAAATAGTTTCAATCTTCCAGTTTGACCGAAACCTTTTTTCGAAATATCATTTTCGCCAAGAAGCGCTTCTTACAAAATGTTACCTATGTTATTCATTTGCTTATTCATAAAAATTAATGAAATATTTGATATTCCCCACGCTAAGCCGAAATGAATAATGTTGCAGTGTCTTCATTAAATATTTAGAATTTAATTGCAAGCCGGCTTTTTAAATGTATTTCTAATAAAAGAATTTAAAATTTCTTCTCTGTGGAGAAATTTTTATAAACTTGATGGTATTAATAGAAACTACTTTGAGAACTGTAACATTGTAATTTCAATGAAACTGGCATCGTGGTACCTAAGGCCCTCACTATTCCCTACCACCAAACCAAATTATTTTTAATGCCATTTTTTACAAAATTGTTTATAAATTATCAGTAGGTTGTGCAAAATTCCCTCTGCACAAATTAAACTTTATGAAAATGTGCAGAATATTTTGGATGTGAATCAACAATGTTTTAACACACCTACATATTCTGGGTTCGGTGATAAGGAAAACATTGAATGTATTTAATTAAATGGATTTATGTGACAGTGACAAATGAAATACATTAAGTAAGTATCGCTTACTATTGAAGAGTGAACCGATGCTAAGTTCTGCTGAACTGATTTTATGAACAATAATATAGGTAAATTGTTTTCTAAGATTTAAAAAATTGCATCACCGACCGTCTTTCGCTGGAAACTTGTTAATGATGCAGAGAATTGACATCACCTACATCTACATTCCCAGGGTAAAATCGCTGACATTACCCAACATGGATACCGTTTCATACGTGACAAATTACAAGAGCTATTCACGTAAATTTTTCTCATACGAAAAATATCAAGCCGATCATTCTCTCCTACTCTTCCATTCGTACAATTGGCGGTGATCCAATAATGCAATGCCCTTAAACATGCTCCCTCCGAAGTCCTGTTTTTCTTTGATACCCTTAAACATTTTTTTCCTATTCAGAACGATTTTACTTTCTCCTTTCCTGTACGGTTCATAGTAATTGTAGGGGCCAGAACTCAATGGTAATAACCCGCATTTCACTCTTTAAAAAGCACTTTTAAAATGTCGACCAAAACCAAACATTACAATTCAAACGTTGTACAAACTTTTCATTGAAAAAATATGTAGGGCATGTTCACGTAACTGAGAAATAACTGATTTAACACAACAAACTTTTTTCTTTTGGCTTATGAACATTACAAAAATAGGGTCATCACTGTGAAAACCGTACCCCTTCAGTTCTGATTTTCTACTGGCAGCTATTTCATCTTTCGGCTTCCCTGGATGTCCGAGCGTGCATCGACTCAGCGCTTCGGTCCCAAAGGTCGCGGGTTGGTTCGAGTCCCGCCTTAGGGCGTGGTTGTTTGTCCCCTGTCTCTCATGTATGTTCGGTCGCGAGGGGCCTCGAGATCCGCAGAACCCAGATAAACAAAGCCCGCAAGCGTGTTGGTTTCTAGTGTATGGTCGAATACGCGTCCCATCAGGGCGTAAACGCTAATTGGCAGGCGGCTGGATAAAAGCTCTAGGAAAAACAGAATTCATATTTCCACGAACTCTCCCCTGTCGATACGGGTGGCCGAGTTCGCTAAGGCAGTATTGGTGTGGATTGATTGATTTGATTTTTTCGTGTTTCCGGGCGCGTCAACGGCTTTGATCATTAGTCCCGTTAGTGTGGTGCATGTTTTCTTCTCGGGAGATGGCGGTGATCTTCCCCCGCTGGATGGCGAGAGCCGGCGCCGACCTACAGTCGGCTAGTGGGGTCTCCTCCTAACCAGGACACTCCCACCAGCGGGGCACCGCCGCAGCCGGGACAAGCTCTAAGCTCCCGACCGGTCTCCCGGAATATGTAATAGTGTAGTACATGTTAGTGCGTGTGTGTAAGGGGAGAGGATAGGACAAGGAAGAGGACAGATCGCGTGCGGTCCGTGGCCCGTTTGTTAGGGTACTGCTCCTCCCCTTACACACACACACACACACACACACACACACACACACACACACACACACACACACACACACACTTACACTAACATGCACTACACTACCATATATTCCTGGAGACAGTTGGGGAGCTTAGAGCTTGTCCCAGCTTGGTCGGTGCTCCGCTGGTGGGAGAGTCCTGGTTTGGGGGAAACCCCACTAGCCGACGGTAGGTCGGCGCCGGATCTCGCCATCCAGCGAGGGAAGATCACAGCCATCTCTCGAGAAAAAACATGCACTACACTAACGGGACTAATGATCAAAGCAGTTGACGCGCCAGGAACACGACAAAATCAATCAATCAATCAATCAATCTGTTGCTTTGTGGCGTAGATCCCTACCCACGGCGTTCCACCACTTACGGGGCCTCGCGTGGCCGGAGGGCCTTTAGCGCGGTGAACGCGCGGTGCCTCTGAGGGCGACACGGCGGCTGGGCGCCACCCGCCCAGCGCCGCCGGCGCCGCCCGCGCCGGGGCGTAATTCTTGGGCGGCGAGCAGGGGCGCGCGGCCTGAGCGCCGCCCACCATCTATCAGGCGGCGGCGGCGGCGCGGGCGGTGCCGGGCGATCGCTCGCGGGCGACGGATAGCGATCGACCGGGCGTGGGCGTAGGCGGGGCGAGGCGGGCCGGCGAACAGGTGCGCGTGGCGCCGCGCCGCCTCTGATTTATCGGACCACTCCTCCGGCGCGCCGGTACACAGCCCGCAGGCGCCGCCGCCCCGCCTCCCGCCTCCCGCCCCCGCGCCCCGACGCCCGATGCGGCGCTCCAGGCGACGCGCGCTCGCACCTGCCGGCGGGGGCGGTGGCAGTCACTGTGGCAGCGACTGTGACTGGGTGACAGTGATGGTAGCAACGATGATGTTAGTTACGGTGTCAGTGAGGGTGTCAGTCAGAGTGTCATTGGCGGTGTCAGTGAATATGTCAAGTGACGGTGTGAGTGAAGGTGTGATGGTGTGAGTGTGAGTGAGAGTGAGAGTGTGAGCGAGAGTGAGTGAAGGTGTGAGTGAAGGTGTGAGTGAGGGTGTGAGCGAGGGTGTGAGTGAAGGTGTGAGTGAAGGTGTGAGCGAGTGTGTGAGCGAGTATGTGAGCGAGGGTGCGAGTGAGGGTGCGAGTGAGGGTGCGAGTGAGGGTGCGAGTGAGGGTGCGAGTGAGGGTGCGAGTGAGTGAGGGCGGTAGTTAATGCAGTGAGGGTGGAAGTGAGGCTGGCTGTGGGGATGACAGTGGGGGTGTCGGTGTCTATGACGGCGATGACGGTGTTTATGATGTCGTTAACGGTGATTGGTGATGTCTTTGAAGTTAGTGACATTGATTGCGATGGCATCTTCGCTGACGTCAACGACGGTGACGTTGACGACGATAGTGTAAGCGTTGAGACAAGGGTTGCAAGGGACGGTAACTATTGGCGTAGAGAAGGAGGCCGTTGGCGTCAGGGGTGTTGTATTAGTATCGGAGGTAATACGATCGTATAATAGTGCTGAGTCGATTGTGGTGGTGGTGGTGGTGGTAGTGGATGCTGCGAATCCCGCCATGCGTCCTCTCCGCGCGCCGCCTAATCGATTTCTATTGGCAGAGCGCGGCCGGTGGATGGCAGTGTCTCACTGTCCATCTGATGGATGCATATGCCAGGAGTGGTCATGACAGATTTAATGTATCCTTTTAATTGAAAAAATTATCTTTGAAATTGAAAAACCCTCACCTATGTGTACAAAAGGAGTAAAGATACAGTTAGTTTCTTCTCGAACTAATGGATAATTGATGATTTGTTTCTACGGTATTCAGGGAGCGTTCGAGGATGTTGGTTTCAACGTACATCGTTCTGTAACTGTCTTGTCCTTCGAATACTCTTTCGAATTTCTATAGTTACGAACTAGACTCTCATGTTTTTTTCGAATACTGACCTAGTTATCCATTTCTACTCTGCCTCTTTGTTTAATTTCAAAATAAAATCCACATTTCTTATTCATTGTTTCGGAATGAACATTTATTTGTGTAAACGATAGCAGTATTATTCATCTCGTTTTTCACTTTTCAGCTAGTTCGAATTCAGTCGTTGACTGGAGGAGAATTCTCGCGGCCGGCTGCTCTTATCGGTAAATTTCCGTCGTTTCACGGATCAACACCAGGCGAATGCCAGACAAGTACCCTAACAAACGGGCCACGGACCGCGCGCGATCTGTCCTTCCTCTTTCTTGTCCTATCCTCTCCCTTCCTTTACTTCCTCCTGTCCTATCCTTCCATTACACACACACTTACACTAACATGCACTACACTATAACATATTCCGGGAGACCGGTCGGGAGCTTAGAGCTTGTCCCGGCTGGGGCGGTGCCCCGCTGGTGGGAGAGTTCTGGTTAGGGAGAAACCCCACTAACCGACGGTAGATCGGCGCCGGATCTCGCCAACCAGTGGGGAAAGATCACAGCAATCTCCCGAGGGAAATACATGCACTACACTTACGGGACTAATGCCCTACGCTGTTGACGCTCCCGGAATCACCAACCTAACGAATCCGCATTATATCACCGGATCCGCACAAAAGTCTTTGTGCGGATAGACCACACATTTGTTTTTTGGCCGGATATAATTGCGATTCGGAGCAGTGTGCGGCGGCGTTGGCGGGCGGCCCCAGCGGCCGGCAGCATCCCTGGCGACTGCACGGGCGAAGGCAGAAATCGATGGGTCGGCGCGTGCGGATGGCTCGTGGAGCGGGCGGCCCGACGTAGCGCCTGGCCCCCGCCACCACGTGTGCGAGTTCATCACACTCCGCTCAAACGGACTGCGTTTAAAGAATGGGCGACTCGCCCTGGAGCGACCGGTGCGCGCGCGCTTTCCGCCTCTGGCTGCTGGAATTGGAAATACGTTCTACAGTCCACGGTGTTCGATTGATTGATTGATTTTATCGTGTCTTCGGGTGCGTCAACTGCTTTGGTCATTAGTCCTTTTAGTGTAATACATGTTTTTTCGCGGTGATCTTCCCTCGCTGGATGGCGAGTTCCGGCGCCGACCTACCGTCCGCTAGCTGGGTTTCCCCCTAACCAGGACTCTCCCACCAGCGGGGCACCGCCTCAGCCGGGACAAGCTCTAAGCTCCCGACCGGTCTCCCGAAATATGTGGATGTGTGGTGCATGTTAGTGTAAGTGTGGTTGTAAGGGAAGAGGATAAGACAAGGAAGAGGAAGGAAAGATCGCGCGCGGTCCATGGCCCGTTTGTTAGAGTACTGCTCCGGCATTCGCCTGGTGTTAATCGGAGGAACCACGGAAAACTACCGATCAGAGCAGCCGACCGCTAGAATTCTCCTCCAGACTGCCACTGAATTCGACCTAGCTGAAAAGCTAAGTCGAAAAGCCTGCCACCGTCAGGACTCGAACCTAGGACCTCCCGGTCAGAAGCGCTGCAATGACATCAGTAGATGCACTGGGCGCCTATTCGATTCGGTGAGGTATTCGAAGCTCGCTCTCCACCAACTATAGTTTCTGGCGTCACTATCGCTGGCGTTAAGTTTAGGTTGTCTGAAAGAAGGTAAGGTGGATATAAGCTAATGTATTAAAAGTTACAATATCCGGTGAGGTCAGTAAGAATACGTCTCATACATCTTATCTATTATTTTGCGTACTTTAATTATTTAGAATTACCAGATAGTCAACGCAATGTGTGATCGAGTTTCGAAATTGTAATCAGTGCTTTACGGAGCTGAACTGTTTAAACAACTTGTTTTTTCTTACCCAACAATGTCATAAGGAGCCTTTCGAAACATATATTCCGTAATGAAATTAATATAGCAATTGCACAATGGGATAATACAACTGTTTGATCTTTGATTGAGGTTGTTTTTTGAAGTGCACCTTCTTCTATGGTATGATGGATTTGTTTTAATGTATTGGCCCCTACCGTAAGAAACGAAGACTTAAGAAAATGACGATAAGAAAATGAATCTGCGATTAGAATTTATCATAGGAGGCACAAATACAGTCTCAGTTCTCCTTTCCGGAGCTGTTTGGTTTGAATTAATAACACTGTTCTCCCAAGAAACCTTCTATGCACTTGTCAGATATGACCGGCTGAGTTGCCTCAGAGGCATCAACTGATATTATTGAAATGCCTCTGACCGGGAGGTTCTAGGGTTCAACCGTGGCCATGGCGGAATTTTCGACACTAGGTAGATGGAATTAATAATGAAATTAATAAAGCAATGGCATGAATGGTATAATCCAACTGTAACGTTTGATCTTTGAGTGCAGTCGTTCTTTTGGTGTGCACTTTTTTCCCTGGTATCATTGGAATTTTGTTAATGTGTTGGCCACGTTCGTGAGAAGCGAAACGGCGATAAGGAAATGAAACTGCGATTATAATCCATCATACGAGAAGGCAGAAGTACAGCCTCAATCCTCCTATCGGAGCTGTTTTGTTTGAATTAATATCGCTATTCCCATAAGAAATCTTCTATGCCTTTGTCAGGTATGATCGGCTGAGTTGCCTCAGGGGCATCAACTGATATTATTGAAATGCCTCTGACCGGGAGGTTCTAGGGTTCAACCGTGGCCATGGCGGAATTTTCGACACTAGGTAGATGGAATTCAGCTGCTGTATGAACAATTCTAGCGACTACCTTCGTGAATCGGTTGTTTTCCGATTTTTTCCGGTCAATACCAGGCGAATGCCAAAGCACTGCCGTAACAAACACACCAAGATCCGTACGCGATTTTTCCTTCCTCTTCCATGTCATATCCTCACCTGTTACTTACATTTTACACGCACTACACCACCATATATGTCCAAGACCAGTCGTAAGCTTAGAGGTTGTTCCGGCTGAGGCGGTACCCCGCTGGTGGGAGATACCCGGGTAGGGAATACCACGCAAGTTGACGTGAAGGTGGACACCGGATCTCGACATCCAGCGATGGTTGAACAACGCCACATTGCATGATAAAATCATGCACTACACTTACTGGTCTAATGACCATTACATTTGGCGCGCCTTAAAACATGAAATATTCAATCACTTGTCCGGTGTTGGTAAAGGAGAAGATGCGTTTCATTTACTATGATTACCCACTTAGAATTAACGAATATTCATGTCAATATTCAATTGTCATGCAGCACAGCGAAAAAATGAATGTAATACTCCGCAACTAAGTTTTCAATTCATTTAGGAATGTTGTTTGTTCTTGTAGCAATTGTTATTGTAAGGTGTCCTAATGTTAATATACAGTATACCTACATTCTGTAAATTTAATGCAAAGTATTTGATGTTTGAAATACACAGAAATTGAATCAGAAAACCTATGCATGGGAGCCTCCTAGTCGAGATACGGAATTATGTGGCACGTCCGCTCACTCCATTCCTAGTTTGACGTACGTAAATGTTTTAATTTGAGAATAACCCGGAGCTCACATTCTTTCAGCTCAAACGAACTGCTCTATAGTTTTATGAAGTGCAGGCAGGACTCATCTGCGAGAACACGCCCGTCCGCTCCCCTGGGGGATTTTCTCATTTCTACGGGCTGGCGCGAAAAAATACCACCACTGTGCTGGCGAGGTGACGGGTTGCCTCTCGTGACCCCGTTTTCGCAGCCTCTGACGTGGGCCGCCGGTCGCCGGTGCGAACGCGCGTGCGATCCCGTCACGTCACGGCGCCGACGGCATCGATTTCCATTGGACGACGCCGGAGTCGCAGTGCACCCGCAGGGGCCAAAACACGTGCGCGCGTGTAGTTAAACTTTTGTTTTTTTAACGTGGCGTCTGAGGGTATTATCTTCAAGATGGAATTTTTTTTTTATTTACACAATGAAAATTTACAATCTATTTCATCCCGAAATAATAAGTAAATATGATAATTAATTGCTTATACAATATCAAAATAAAATACAATGATAAAAAAAACAACTTGTAGAAAAGTCCCCCATTGGTACTTTCCAGGATCAATACACAAGGACTATAACAGAAAAGAGAAACAAATATTAGAATAATAATAACACAAAACGAAGAATTATTTTTGTGTTGTGTATGTCAAATACCAAAGCGGTAAGGAAGTTGCAAAGGGAAGGTTATTTTGAGGAGACATATTTCTGGGCTATTATCTAAAAGGTTTAGGGCTAGATGGTTTGGGTGGGTTTCCAGGCGCTTATTGTAGTTTAGGCTAATTTCTTGTATCTTCTCTTGAATTGTTTGAATATTGAGGTATCGATGGAGTTCTGCAATAGACATGTATCAAGGTGCTGATGAGATGACTCTTAAAATGTTTGACTGGAATCTTTGACTGGAAGAATTGATAAGTTTGTTCTGCTGGCTGTGCCCCAGATTTGGATTCCATATGTCCATAGAGGAACTAGGATGGTTTTATAAATTAGCAATTTATTTTCCAGGGACAGCTTGGATAAGATGGAATATGGCACGCCTTTTGCGTCTTTCTTAGTCCCGCCGCAAGATGTCGCATGATCGCGACCGTATCAAGCAGTGCTGCGGATGAAGTGACTCTAGCGGCAGGACCGAGAAAGACCCAAAGGGTCGTGCCATATTCCAATTGGAAGATAATACCCTCAGATGACACGTTAGAAAATCCCAAGTATATTTGCGAGTTTCAGCACGGTAGAGCGTATGGGAATGGACGGCACTCTTCTGCGCATGCGCCAACTCGAAATCGAACTCGAAGTGATTGCAGGAATTTAGCGGGCAACATATACCGTATGCTAATCGATATTTCTCAGCCATGCTATATCGAAATTCTTCCCAACTCAGGCGGCAGTGTGTGCTGCAAACTGTATATTCGCAGGATGCAACATGCTTTTTCATTTTCCAAAATCAAAACAGACCTTGAGTTTAAATACTTGCTTCCTCTTCTTCTCTCTCAACATCCGACTTCAAGAGTGTGCGGTTATGTTTACTTTGGAGTTAAGTAACTGAAGGGCATGTGCTTGAATGAATTCTCAACGTTTTCTCTACTAATTTATATTTTTTACTTCGGATACATTATCTCTGATTTCTTTACCGACCCTCATATGTACTCATATGTCATCTTTCGATTGTATCGATTGTACTTAATGGACGCTGGGTCTGGTCACGGTTGTAGATAGTGTCATTGATGAAAACATCATATAAATACAATTATAATTTATTTAAAAATGTGTACTCGTGTCATCTTTCGATTTTGTCGATTGTTGTTAACGAACAGAGGTCTGATTACAGTTCATGATATCGTCATGGAGGTAAAACAGTTAACCATCTTCGGGGAGAAAAATACCTTAACAAAAAATGCGAAAAATTAATTTTGTTGTTTCTTTATTTTTAAATTACATATGTTCATACTTTTTGTTGCAATCTTTTTCATTTTTAAAATAAAAAAATTTAATTACATTCATTTTTATTGTAATATTTTTAAACTTCTCGTCAAGAAATATTTCAGGTGGAAATGTTTGTGTGAATGAAATACGAAATTCACCGAGCGAATTAGCTCAAGGCGTAGTGCGGTGACTTGGAGGCCTGGGTTCAACCTCCGTGCCGGCCATCCTGGCCGGGGTTTTCGTGGCTTCCCTCAAGCATCCAGGCGAATGCTAGGATGGCTCTACTGGAAAGCCACGACCGCAAAACCAGCGTCGCTAGCCGAATTAGTTAACAACGTGACGTCACGAAAATTAAACGAATTCGAGATACCGCGGTTTCCTGGTTGGGTGACCGGCTAGGAACCCGAGAATATAACGGCGCCGAGGTCAATTCCCCTTTACGCGACATTTAATGGCTAAATACAAAGACAAAATCCGTGATTCGCCGTATGTTATTCTCTTGGTGGCCAACCGTCCTTCATTTGGGAGGACAGTCCTCCATTGACGTCAATTGACCTCTCGTCCTCCTTTGTATTTTAAATGTCCTTTTAGCAAAATTGTTAACATTTATCATTTATTTTATCACATGACTAACATCTGCTACGTAGTATCGTTCTTGCTTGATTGAGAATAGAAAATAAATACCCTTTTTCTCAATGCTGACTCACGCATGCATGATAGTGTCTGTGCCTAGCGACTAAAATAAAAAAAAAGACGCTCGGACCATCTTCAACTGCATTTTGTGAACGAATCTTTTCACTTGAATCGCAAATGGAGAGAAGAAAGAAATACAGCTGATGTTAGTCTAAATTAAATATTTTATCAAAAGAAATGTGTTGTTTTTTATATATTTTTTTTCCTTGTTGAGTGTCCTCCCTTTTACTTGAACATACGCAATTTGAACTAACGCAGTAAAAAAGTCATGGGAACATCCAGAAACGAGAAGAACAAGGGCGAGGCTTTGCGCTCTTTATAAATCGTACGTAGGTCAACCAGCTTGGAAGGAAATTCAGGTTAGACTACATAAACCAAATTATTTCGGCCGAAGCGATCACACCCACAAAATTCGAACAAGGAAAAAATCTTGGGAATCAGATCTTGGGAACTTTTCCTTTTGTAACAGAACAATTAAAGATTGGAACAGTTTACAGGCAGCAATTTTCAAAGCTTTTCCTCTAGGTGTCCGAAGTTTTAAAAATAAGTTAGAACAAGATTAGAGTATTAGATATTAAATAAGTAAGTGCTGTGAAGTGCGGTGAAGTGCTCTGAAGTGCGGTGAAGTGCTGTGAAATGCTGGTCAGTGTAATTCAAAGCAAAATCAGTGTAGTGTAGTGCCGTGCAGCGCAGTGAGGTGTAGTGAACGCGATCAATGAAGTAAAAAAACTAATTTAGCCAATATATATATATATATATATATATATATATATATATATATATGCAGCTTGTATTATTTTTTAGCATCACTAACATATAATTATTGGATATCATGACAGAATTGAAATAATTGTTATAATACTTAATATTTGTGATAGTATGATTATTGCATCACTGGCTTGTACTGTACTCCTTTATTATTATTATTATTATTATTATTATTATTATTATTATTATTATTGTTATTATTATTTAACTGCCTCCGGGTCACACCCAATTGCAGTTCAAATGTCAATGTAAATGTAATGTATTGTTGGCAACCCTGTCTGTGGTGTTGTGGCCCACTGTGAAGCGCCATCGTCGCGGACGCAGCTCGGGGCGCCCCAAGCGGCCACCGGCGCCTCCCGCGGCGTTCAATTTGCCGCTTGCCAATATCGCGGAGCTGATGCGCGGGTTCCGCGAAGCGCGTTGCCTCCGCCTCCGCCGCGCGACAGTCGCCTGCGCGGGGAATTCCCCGTGCGAAGCCACGCCGCGCCGCGCCGGTTGCATACTGATAAGTAGGGAATGGAATTTATTGTAATAAAAAAGCAATATATGCGCGTCTATATGTGTTTTTTCTTCAAAATATGTAAGAAGAAACATAATTTGTAAAATAAATAAAAGTTCATAAAGAGTTTAAAATTTGCTACATATAAACGTTTTGGAAGAAAAGAATATTGGATATCTCACAGTCCAAAACTTAACGTGGATACGGAGCGCCTGAAAGGAAGTTCTACTTCTAGGTTGGTTGATTGGTTAGTAATTACGGGCGCGTCGACAGCCAGATTAGTGCCGTTAGTGTAGTGCGTGTTTTTCCTCGGGAGTGGCGGTGATCTTCCCCGCTGGATGGTGAGAACCGGCGTCGACCTACCGTCTGCCAGTGGGGTTTCTCTCCTACCAGGACTCTCCCACCAGCGGGGCACCGCCCCCAGCCGGGACAAGCTCTAAGCTCCCGACCGGTCTCCCGGAATATGTGGTAGTGTAGTGCATGTTAGTGTAAGTGTGTGTGCAAGGGGAGAGGATAGGACAAGGAAGAGGAAGGAAAGATCGCGCGCGGTCCGTGGCCCGTTTGGTAGGGTAATGCTCCGGCATTCGCCTGGTGTTGATCGGAGAAACCACGGAAAACTACCGATCAGAGCAGCCGGCCGCTAGAATTCTCCTCCCTCCAGATAGCGACGAAGTAATAGGTAAAATATAGTAATATAAAAATATGTAATGAAACTATAAAATCTAAAAATATGTAAAATAAAAATGGTTCTAATTCATTGAGAATGACCTCTTAAAAAATGTTATTTAATGCTTGTATCTTGTTCCTGTAAAAACTTGTAATTACATAAAAATCCATTCCCTATTGATAAGGATTGGAAACGTGGTGCCGAGAATTGTAAAGAAATTGTTCATATACTTTTGGATCATTCAGTGGGAGAGGTGACTCAGAGCATCAAGTGATGAACTCTGCGCCTCTGACCGGGAGGTCCTTGGTTCGAGTCCCCGATGGTGGCCGGATTTTCGACACTAGCTAAAAAGCTACGTCGAATTCAGTCGCTGTCGAGAGGAGAATTCTAGCGGCCGGATGCTCTGATCTGTAGTTTTCTGGGGTTTCTCCGATCAACACCAGGCGAATGTCGGAGCAGTACCCTAACAAACGGGCCACGGACCGCGCGCGATTTTTCCTTCTTCATCCTACACCCTTACTCTTCTCTTACATACGTACGTACATACATGTATACACATAATTGCATGCAGAACACTGCCATGCTCACACACACCCACACACACACACACACACACACACACACACACACACACACACACACACACTTGCCTGCACTACACTGTCACCGCCAGCATGTCATATTTGCTTCAGCGTATCTAGAATACTTCGCTTGCCGAGGTTTTCTTTTGTCACACAGATATAGAAACTGAGACGGTAGTATTAAACATCTTGCGCCGATCAAGAATCGATCCCGGAAATGCACTATGGAAAGTAAGCATGTCCATGAACCACCCGAGGGGCTAGATTTTTTATTATAAGTTTAAAATATTGATATTCAATTGGTTCTCGCGGTTCAGCTCGTTGGTCAGCGGCATCGCTTTCCATGACGAGACCCGAGGTTCGATTCCCGGTCAGGCAAGATTATAATGTGCGTTTTCCTTGCAATGTCCCAGTATATGTTGCTGTGCGACAATGAGAAAACTCGCTTCTTAGGATGAAAAGATCAGAATGTGGCTTGGAGATGTCTTCGTGCTAACCACACGCACCCCCTTAACCCACGGCTGCGAGACCGGGTCGCCGCTGATAGACCCGTTCCCCATGGCCCGTTCGCGGGCTGCCGCCTCATGTACAGACAAAATTCAAATATAATTAGTGTAACGTGAGGGGTGTTCTGTTACTAGATTATGTTTAATATCTTAAGGGTTATTTAGATATTTTTAGCCTCGTGTTACGCAAAAAATTAATCTGTACATCATCCTGTTTTGTTTCTTCAAGTTAATTAACTGTCATGAAATGAAAGTTTTCTTTCGGGCTGTCCGGGAAATGTTTTCCAATAGACCACGGCCCTTCAGCCCGGAAGAAAACTTTGACTACAACTCCGGCCGTGGAAGCCTACATTGTTTTATTTCTCATAAAATTGTGTTCTTTTCTTTGCAGTCTCTGAGTTGATGATTGGTTGTGATTGATGATTTCGCGAGTATTTTATAACAATCCCATTTGCTTTCTTTATAACGGCTAGTGAAGTTTTGCCTTTTTTATCAAATATGTTCGAATAAGTTACAGCTTTTCTATGCATATCCTAAACCAATTATTGCCCGTTCTAATTGCTGTAATTTTGTATATATTTTTGGTACCTATATTTCATACCGTTTGTGCGCAAAAACATCATCGGAGGTGGCCATTAGCACACACCTTAGGAACGGTCTAAACGCTTAGAAAAAGCCACAGGAGAAATATGAATGTAGGATTTCCTTTCCTTAATGTATATTCCAGTTTTCTCCGTTACCTCGTGTTGCCGCTGGGAAGACGTGATCTTTAATGAATATCTCGCATTGTGTGACAACTGTGTTTTATGACTGAACCTTCTCACCACTTTTGCCCTTTCTTGTTTCGGAGGCGCTCTATTTTGCGCGGGATTCACTGGCCATGAAACATGTAATTTCCTCCGCAGTGAATTCTCACGGGAAGTTGAGAACTGGTAGTGTATGCGAGCACACATTTCATAGTCACCAGTTTCCGACGCTGCGCTCGCCCAGGGAGCTGTGGGTGCTGGAGGGGGGAAGGGGGAGGGGAGGGGGAGGGAAGCTGGACCGCGACACGCTCCGTCCGGAGCATGCCCCCCCCGCATCCAACCCTGCTGCCTCCGTCACCCGCAGCCCTGGCCCCACTACCTCGCCTTTGCCTCTCTGCAGCACTACATAGAACGAGTGGACGGAATTGAATTCATTTTTAACTCGATGATTATAATTAATAATTCTACTCCCATTGTGAAATGCTCTCATTTGATGGCTGCAACCAGTTGCTTAAGGATACTCATTACGATATAGATATCATTACGGTACAGGTTCTTGACCAATCACAGATAAGTTTACAAACCAAGTATGTATGTATGTATGTATGTATTTGGCGTTATTGGGTCGGTTAGTCCAACTTCGCCGGCCAGACACCGGTGTCCCCCACGCCTGGGCCTAGTTAAATTCTCGTGCTTGGGGGTAAGAGCAATATGAGGCAAACATGACGAATTCTCTTCACAGTAACTAGCAAGATCCGCCTGCTTGAGCTTTTCTTCGTCACACGACTACAGAAACTGGGACGATTTTAAAGGAAAGCTTCAGCTATATTTTTGCCTCGACCGGGAATAGAACCCGGGGGCTCAACCTATTACGCTGTTAATGAGCCATCCCAGAGGCCAACCAAGTATTGACATTTAATTAAACATTGAGGATCGTTCTACGAAATAAGAATATAGTAAATGTTTCGTTCGATTGTGTACATCAAAATTGCATTTGATAATATATTATGCTTGTGAGTTTTAATTTCTTTTATTATTTGTAATTTTTCGTGGAAAATTATTTAAAATAAATTAGATCGTAATTTCACTTTGATCCTACTTCACTAGCGCAGTACTCCCTCACAGGCGGACTGGTACCACAGCCACCTGCGGCAGCATGCGAGGGTAGGGTTAGGGAACTGTCCGCTAGGTGGCCTGAGATGAATCCTGCATTCAACTGCCAGGAAACGATTCAATGTAAAAATTGAACTTATAAAGGTCGTATAAATAGTATGAAATTCGATGTAATGGGAATTAATACACTCGTGTGAAGTTTGACACTCGCTCCTATCGTAATATCACACTCGTGTATTACTACCCATCATTACATCATTGTTTCATAGTGTACTATTTTTTCATCGATTTCTGTTCGCCTCATCGTCTTTATTGAACCGACTTCTGATTAAATGCAATTTATTTTCAACCATCGAAAATTGTTTGTATATCCAGTTATTTCTGAGATGATATAAAACTGATGTTAATAGGAACTGAAATAAATAATTTTGTTGTTTTTATTTACATGTATTCTTCATTTATTCATCATTACATATTGAATGGTCACTGCAATAATCGCAAAGTAGAAGATTTTTCCGCATTGTGTAACCGCATATTTTCTGTTTCTCCAGTAATAGTTCTCTCTGTGTTTGATAATCATCATTCTAATTCAATAAATAGCAAATAATCGATTCTAGTAACCGCATCTTGGCCAATTATTGCTACTTCTGCAGATAAATACGAATTTCGCAATCGTAATTTCGAATTAAGGAAAGTACATCATTGGCTTTTTTAAAATCGTAAATTTAATATAAACACGGGAACAAAGGAGACTTATTTTGATGCTCATGGGGATATTTCTTTTGTTGCATATACTTTTGTATGGAATACGGTCTCAATATTTTTAAAACATGTCAGTTAATGACCGATTAATATTACCAGTTGCGAAACAGCTTTTATTGTGAAGGGACAGGTGTAGTGTCGAGCCAATTTTATGTTTTCTAAAAAGAATCATTGATGCTGAATTTAAAAATCCAGATGTATAGTTTTAAAATGAGTTATTGATGAACTTTCTTTACTATAGAAAATTGGTTAAACTTATAATTGTGAATATACTGTATCTTATTTTTCTTTTTCTTTTGAGGTGCGCTACTGATTAATCAACATTATCTACATTTGGCAAATTGCACAGAATATGAGATACAGAAGAACCGCGTTGTAAGAAAAATAGATGAAGACGTAGTTTCTCAAGCTTAGGATTCACAGTATTCGAGGTATCCACGATGTTAACGAGTATTATAACGTAATGTATTTTGCGGATGTCAAGTGCACCTGCCAATTTATTTATTGTACAACCAACAAAATTCTAAATATCTCGTCATAAATTGGTTTGTTGCGCCCCTGGAGAGAAAATTCGCTATGTAGTACAAGCATATTTACGTACTTTTTTGTGCCAATGGTGTCTTATCAATTGTACAAAACAGTTACATTTCCTTAATATCTCACGTATTCAGAAACTGGATATTTTCCAGCTGTATTAAAAAAAGAACATCACAGAAAGTGTCAGGATATTTTACCTTTGAAAATAAATAACAGACAATTTAATATGATTGGTCTTTATCCATCGTTCATTCTTTGAGGAGGGCGTAAAATTACAACATGAGTTTTGATATAATTTTTTATGTTCATTGTCCGGAAAATGAATTTGTGTGTACGATACCCTTATGCGATGAATAGGGTGAAGTCCCCTAATGTGGAATACGTTCCTAATGCAAAATACCGAAGTTTCGAACCTGTATTAAGCTGACGTCTCGAGAGAAAATTTGGAAATTACTTTGGAAAGGCCGCCGATCGAGCGTAAATCCCCTTTTTGAGTTGAAGCTTTTGAGCGAAGTGCCAGAGCGTGTTTTCTTCAGAGCGTCAACAAAAATATTGGAGCAGTAAATAAACGAATTGTTGTTATTCGTGTACCGTAAATATTATAATAGTGTGTTTTAGTTGTATATCTAAGGAAACATCACAGAAAATATAAAGAACATTGATGCAGATATTGACCGCGAAACAGCTTGAAAGCAATATGGCCGCTATGTCCCTAATGTGATATACGAGCATTTCCCTAATAAAGAATATTTTGCATTGGTGCTGTATGTAAAATGTACATGATTCTTTTGGCTGTATACATTAAGTTGCATTTTCTAACGTATTAATGTTGACATTCTATATCGTACTGTGGAGGTGTATGGTCCAAGAGCTCAACTGATTAGATTAATTGTCAGATGTGTAAGAGTTGGGCTCATGTCCCATGTGCAGGTAATCCAAAATATAATTTTGTCTGCAGGATTGTCTGTAATATTAAACCAAATATTTTTTTATTAAATAAATGTTGTTATAGACGTTAATGCGTATATTATTTTCTAAAAAGAGAAAGCATTCACTATTCCACTTTAGTAACGGGGTACGCCTAATGTGGAATATATATATATATATATATATATATATATATATATATATATATATATATATATATATATATATATATATATCTTTTTAGTTACAAAAAATCATGAATTTCTATTAGATTTAAGCGAATAATGTTAACTACACGTGTTTATAAATGACTAATTTAAGTAATTATCTACACTTGTTTTCAAATTTGCGCTTATTTGTGAAGTTGAAGACGAAAATGTAAAAAGTATTCCACATTCGGGCCCTTACTTGCTTTCTTGTTCATGCCTGTTTCTTAATACCTGTGGAAATAACATGTAAAAGGAATCGTTTTAAGAAAAACGTTACTTCATATCAACGTGTATGGGGCTTAACAGTAAATTTGTTTTCAGTTGTGTTAGTAAATTGCGTTCCTAGATATGTAGTCTGATAATTTTTACGGTTTTCAGTCAATTTTCCTTTTAATGAAAATCCTAAATACCACATGTTTACATAAATATGAAAGGCAAAGAACGGAAGTTGTTCTTAAAAAAGTAAGTTGAAAACTATTTCTAGTTGGATGATTTCGCGAAATTTGGAATTACAAAAATTGGAATTTGAGGACAACCCATTTCATATTTTCTCTTTGTACTACTTGTATTAAGCATCCAATAATAGCACAGACTATCATTCTAGCAACTTCCGTTGACACATGAAAGAATTATTTAGTTGGAAAAAAGGAAAGGAAAAATTACATTAAATTAAATGCTTTACAGAATGAAATTGATGGAATATCAATTCTGTACATTTTCATTTCTTTTTCCCTAACTAAGACTTAATAATTGTAATATTTGCAGTGACAGATAAATCCATTTTCATGATTCAAATGGAATGTAGAACACGACCGATCAGTGTTTTATCACAATATGTCGAAATATGTGTCTTGTATATTACGTGTCTGACTTTTAGATTCCTTCGTATAAACGTAATTCTTAATTGGTAGCTTATCTACTTTTTCTTGAAACTGGAAACGTGGTTCTACCTCTGAACAAACACGAGTAATTGATGAGCAGAGACAAAAATTTCTGAAGAGAAGAAATCTGGGTATAATGAATTGCAATTAGGAAGACTTCAAAAGAAAGCCATTGACTACGAAAGGACTTGGACTCGCCAGTAACATGCACTTTACTCTTTAGCATTCAGTTAGGACTAGGATAGAGGTAATGTCTATTCAACAAATCCTATTGTGCTTCCAACAGTGCTCTAAACCCTATAGTATTCGCCAGGTCGCAAATAGATCGCTCTGAACAGACAGTGATTTACAATGCAGACCATTGACCATGCTGGAGGCAACTCAGGGACGCATCCTATAGCGTCAGTGGAGCATTGTGGTCCGATAGAGGTTGTCAACGTATATGGGTTTGAGTGGGGCTTAAAAATAAATTTATTTTCAGTTGTATTAGTAAATTGCTTTTCTTGAGATGTAGTATGATAATAATTTTTACGGGTTTCAATTTATATTCTTTTCAATTAAAATCCTAAATACCACATGTTTATATTAAAAATGGAAGGCAAAGAACGGAAGGTGTTCTTTTAAAAAATAAATGTTTACAAATTTTTAAGTGTTCTGAAGATTATTGCGTGCTTTCAGTTTAATCTTTTATGGATGCAAGAATTCAATTTACCTTTGGTCAAAGGTCATTTGATCGAAACACTTCAATCCCACTTTCATCACAATAAATACTCATTATTTGCCTTCCATTTGATCAACACATGCGGAAAGCAACACTTTTTGTGCCTATAAATTCGTTCAAATATCTTATGAGAATATTTTGGATATACTGAACCAAGCCATTTGGTGTTGGTTTGGTGATGAAATATATAAAAATTGATTTTTATATATAAAGATCTGTTCCCTTAAAAGTTGTGTTCCTGAATTCGCGTTCTTATTATGATTCTAGGAGTTTTAGAATTTCTTACACGATGTGAGCTGCTGTTCTTATTTTAGTTTTGCGCTTACCTGTGTGTGAATATGTAGCAGTGAATGTGTTAATGTTTTGCGAGAGTGTTAGAAAGTTTGAATTTTCTAACACTGCCGTGGAATTCTTGTCATTCGTGTTTTGAGTGTGTTTTGTACTCTTTGTTGTCTCATTAGAAGAAGGCATTGGATGTGAGTAATTAGTACATGTTTTGAGCAAACTATTAAACGTAGCCGCTATCAGGTTGAAATGTTTAAGAAGCTGCATAATCAAAATCACCTATCGGCTAACATTTTCGTCTACGATATTCTTAATTAGTTGAGCAAATTAACAATCATGTATCGATAAGATTATTCGCTTTCTTTTTTAGGATACTGAGAATAACTATTTCAGAATCATCTCGCATTGTATGGAATTTGGGGCGACAATTTCTCTTGTCCCTCCTTTCCCTCCATAATCATTCCCACCATTCCTCTTCCTTTCTTAAATATTCACAACTAACACTTGACCGTCTCTCAATTCACCTCCTTGAACGTATATTATATTCAACCTACCCTGCGGCATAGCACCATAGCACTAGAAAGAAGTACTTCCATGCATCGCAAAAATAGTCACACTTTGCATCTGTGAAAGCGTATTTAATGGGAACAAGGTCGATCTCTGTTACCATGAGATCCCTCCATCAGAGTGCAACACTAGACGACCCCAGTTCGTTAGTTTACGCAGAATCAGTGATAAACATCTGCCGGTTCTCCACAAGTCTTGTTTGCATTCAGGAATTAATGTTTATTTACGGTAAAAATTACGGAGATTTTAGTCCGAAAAATATTTTAACTTTTGCTCGGTGCGTAGCAGGGCCTTGCGGCGTTGGGTGTCGGATTTCAGTAAGAGCTGTTTCAAAAAGAAGGGCAAACACTCAACTCACCATTTACATATTTGCTTTCCGTTGGCTCGGAACTCGCTTTTATTCCGGTGAATAGTTTTTCACTTCGTAAATAACGTAAGGCATTCAATTAAACACGTTCTGCATTTATTGCTGAAGAGAAAAAACGAATTCATTCTTCTATCGGTTTTTCATCTGTGCTTAGTATCTCTGTCTTTCTCGAATGTGATCAGAAATTGGTTATGAAATATTTTTTATTTTCAAGAAATCACGCATTTAAGTGGCAGTGGGTTTGAATCGCTTCTAATCATATTGATAACTATTGGTGCAACAGAATGGCACAGATGTTTTGATGACTGAATGACAAGTATTGCATTTAATTTCTGTTGACTTCTGTTGGTTTCGAAAACGTAAAATGTTAACTTTTCTTAGTAACGTATTATTATTATTATTATTATTATTATTATTATTATTATTATTATTATTATTATTATTATTATTAAAGGTGCATGGGTTTCCATAGATTATTTTTTACATAATTCACCAAAGACACTAATTTGATGCCAAAGTATAAAGGATTTCGTTTCGGAAATGCACGGGCAAAATAACAAAAAGCTGTAAATTTTTGAATGAAATACATTTCTATAGAGTATTTATTTTTTATCCTTTCATCTTTTATCCTTTTTTCAGAATTTTCGTCGATTATTTTTCATGTTTTATAATCGGTTTAATGACTTATTTGAAATCAATGAATAATATTTAAGATGAGAAACTTCTCTGAGATATTAATAACCTTCTTATGATAACACTTTGTAATAATTCCTTGGGAATCATAACGATTGCCGTCACTGTTCTCTTAATTTTTGAATGAGTCAACTATGAAATAAGTATATTAACTGAAAATGAATTGTGTCATAGATTAATGAAGCTCCAAGTAGTCTGTATTCTCCAGAACTTTCTGTAATTATTATTTATATTATTATTATTATTACTATTTATATTTTCGTTTCTCTTGTAATTCATAAATATGCTGATCAAACCTATCGTCGCATCATTGCGTGATTACACATTGATGCTTACAAACCGATTCATAAAATATAAAAACTGACTTTCAAGTAAAGGATTTAAAATCGCATTATTCGTCCTAACAACTTCTGACCAACGAAGTGGTGTTGATGAACACCACCACTGGAAGCCAGTAAACCACATTCCTTTTGACACAATACGTCAGTGCTTGTCAATTTCGGGTCGCCACAAGGAGCGTTGGCTACTGTTGGTTACCGCTGTGGCCTGGCGCGTCTGGACAGAGGGGGCCGTGGAGGGGAGGGGGAGGGGCGCATGTAATTAACGGCGCGCGCCTGGCGGAGCCTCCGAAGCCTCGGCGGCGCCCGCGCCCTCGAATTAATTGGGCCCGAGGCGGGGGCCGCCCGCGGGGCGACAGTGCTGAGGAGGCCGCCCCGGGCCGGGGGAGAGACGAGGGAGGGGCGTACGAGAGAGCGTGGGAATGGGAGGGGGTGGAGGTGTATGTGTGTGGGGAGGGGACGTCGGGAGTATCGGCGCAGACGCGGTGTGAGTAGAAACAGAAACGTGGTGGGAGGTGCAGTCGGAAGAGCGAGCTTGGCAAGGGGGAAGAGAAGGGGAGAGGAGGAAGAACCAGTGTGTTTGGTTGGGTTGGGTTTTTTCGTGTTTCCGGACGCGTCAACTGCGTTGGTCATTATTCCCGTAAGTGTAGTGCATGCTTGTTCTAGGGAGACGGCGGTGATCTTTCCCCGTTGGATGACAAGATCCGGCGCCGACCTACCGTCGGCTAGTGGGGTTTCCCCCAAACCAGGACTCTCCCACCAGCAGGGCACCGCCCCAGCCGGGACAAGCTTTAAGCTTCCGACCGGTCTCCCGGAATATGTGGTAGTGTAGTGCATGTTAGTGTAAGTGTGTGTGTAAGGGGAGAGGGTAGGACAAGGAAGAGAAAGGAAAGATCGCGCGCGGTCCGTGGCCCGTTTGGTACGGTACTGCTCCGGCATTCGCCTGGTGTTGATCGGAGAAACCACGGAAAACGGCCGATCAGAGCAGCCGGCCGCTAGAATTCTCCTCGAGACAGCGACTGAATTCGACCTATCTGAAAAACTAGTGTAGAAAATCCTGCCGCTGTCAGGACTCGAACCAGGGCCCTCCCGGTCCGAGGCGCTGCAATGACATCAGTTAATGCACTGAGCTACCGCCCCCGGTCCCAGTGTGTGTTGAGGGGCGTTGTCCGAGGGGGGGTGCAAGCAACGTAGATAGTGGAGCACGACGTGGGGGAGGCGGTGACGTGCCAAAGAGCACTAGGGGGAAGCTGGAATCTGGACGGGTCGCTCTGCGCTACTCTTGAGGCCACGGGCTGGGCCGCAGGCGGAGGTTTCGGGCGGACGGAAGGGATGAGAGAGGGGCGAGAGACGGCAGGGAGACTGCAGCTCTGAGAAGGGTGCGGCGAGTTAGATGGTAGGTTCGAGACGGTCAGTGGCGAATGAGAGGCCTTGTTACAACGACGTTGCTGAGGCCGGCAGCGGCGGAAAGTTGGTCTTGCGGATGGGCCGCAAGTGGTGGGCAACCCCTCAGGTGGCAGAAACTCACGTTTGTGTCGACAATCAAACTCCAGCAAATAGGTTAACACCAGGACGAACAAGAAAGCGATGCGACGGAGGAGAACAAAGACGAGCTGCGACAGACGAGGACAATAAACTGCCAGACAAACGAGGGAGGCCAACTGTGGGTTAACAATGGAGTGGGGTGACCGATTGGGCCTCCCGGAGGTGAAACTGTCGCTGGCAGTAACGTAGTAAACCAAAGAGCGCAACCTGTTACGGTTTCTCTTACCTTCGCGCGTCCATACCTCCTTTTCTGTTGTAAGGACAACGGACTTCGAGGCCGCCTCGGGGGTCGCAAGTTCCTGCTGTGTTGCCGTGGCAGAGAGAATGTGGTGGAAGTGAAGTGGTAGCCGGGAGTCGTCGCAAGGCGCGTGCGGCGAGGGCGGCGAGGGTGGCGCGGGCGGTAAAGGTGACAATGGCGACGAGGGCGACAAGGGCGGCGAGGGCGGCGAGGGTAACGTGGGAGGTGAGGGCGGCGAGGGCGGCGTGCGCGGTAAAGGTGACAATGGCGACGAGGGCGGCGAGGGCGGCGAGGGCGGCGAGGGCGGCGAGGGCGGCGAGGGCGGCGATGGCGGCGAGGGCGGTGATGAAGGCGGCGGGGGCGGTGAGGGTGGCGGGCGCGGCGAGGGCGGCGAGGGCGGTGATGAAGGTGGCGAGGGCGGTGAGGGCGGTGATGAAGGCCGCAAGAGCGGCGAGGGTGGGCGAGGGAGGCGAGGGCGGCGAGGACGGCGAGGGCGGTGAAGGCGGCGAGAGCCACGGAGGCGGTGAGGGAGGTGGGGGTGGCAAGAGCGGTGAGGGCGGCGAGGGTGGGGCGAGGGCGAGGGCAGCGAGGGTGGTGAGGACTGCGCGCCGTCCAGAAAGGCAGGCGAGAGGGCTGGAGCAAGGAGCGGGGTGGGGCGGGGCGGGGCGGGAAGAGGTGGTTCCCTGCGGCCGCTGCATTGTGTGACGGCTCCCACGCTGGCCGCGGGCGTTTTAATTAGCACTTACTGCGCCCCTTCTCCGCCCCGCCGCGGGATTTCCTTTCTCGCTGAGGAAGAGTGCGCGAGGGCGGGTCCTTTTCGGAAGGCGAATGTCGGGAGACTAGAGGAGAGCAAGAAAGGGTTCGTCAGAACTCGTTTTATTTTATTGATTATTGATTACGGACGCCTCAACTGCTGGCATCATTAGTCCCGTAAGTTTAGAGCTGGCTTTGCTTGGGATTGGTTGGTTGGTTAGTGATTCCGGGTGCGTCAACAGCTTAGGTCATTACTCCCGTAAGTAGTGCATGGTTTTCCTCGGGAGATGGCGGTTATCTTCCCCCGCTGGACGGCGAGATCCGGCGCCGACCTACCGTCGGCTAGCGGGGTTTCCCCCTAAGCAGGACTCTCCCACCAGTGGAGCACCGCCCAGCCGGGACAAGCTCTAAGCTCCCGACCGGTCTCTCGGAATATGTGGTAGTGTAGTGCATGTGTGTGTGTGTGTGTGTGTGTGTGTGTGTGTGTGTAAGGGGAGAGGAGAGGACACGGAAGAGTAAGTTGAGATCGCGCGCGGTCCGTGGCCCCTTTGGTAAGGTACTGCTCCAGCATTCGACTGGTGTTGATCGGAGAAGCCACGGAACACAACCGATCAGAGCAGCCGGCCGCTAGAATTCTCCTCCAGACAGCGACTGAATTTCACCTACCGTGCGGACTCGATCCTAGGGCCTCCCAGTCAGAAGCGCTCCAGTGATATCAATTGATGCACTAAGCTACCGCTCCCTACCTTCCTTGGGAGGTGGCGGTGATCTTCCCCCAGTGGATGATGAGATCCAGCGCCGACCCACCGTCGGTTAGGGTGGTTGTCCCAGTGGTGGCGGTCAAGCCGTATTTATGCCCACCGCCACTCTTACCCTCGGTGGCGCTACCTCACCGCTGGAGATGGCGCCCAGTCGGCTGGGTCTGTGGCGTAGGGGTGGGGCCCCCTCCCTCCCCCCTTCCCCCTCCCCTTTCACGTCCCAGGCCCGGCAGCAGGGCGGTGGCCGGGCCTGCCCCCACCTCACTCCCTCGAACTCTCGCTGATTACGTAGTACTGAGACAGTGTTGCTAGGGTTGGAACCCGCTTTTGATATTGTACATCCTCCCTTGGTTTACTGTCTCGACCCAGCTATTTGTGGAACTTCTCGTTCATGGCGTTCGGCTTGTAATGGTACATCTTCTTGTGATTTTGTGAACGTAGTCTGACGCGGTACGATTTTGGAAGCTGGTTAAAATGATAAATATTTCTTCCTGATTGTCAATATATGTTTGTAAATAAAAGTATCCAAAGTTTTTTATGACAATCATTATTCTAGCAATTGCACAACGTTTCGTAACTAGTTTTGTTACATCATCAGGTGCTTAGTGTGGGAACTGCTATCCTATTGAATTACCTCTGCAGTAACAATTGAAGAAACATTAAGAAATCAACTCACACTCACTACACTTTTATTTACATACTGGTTATAATGAACTTGTTTTATTTGTGGATTTTGAATTTGTCTTTTCCTGAACACATCTGCCCCCAACCAGATATCTCCCACCAGCGGAACACAGCCCTCAGTCAAATCTCCAAACCGGTCTCTCGGCATGAATGGGAGTAGTGTATGTAAGTGAGAGTGAATAAGGGGGAGGATAGAAGGAATGGGAAGGAAATATCGCGCGCGGTACGTGGCTCGTTTGTGATCCGGCATTCACCTGGCGTTGATCGGAGAAACCATGAAAAACTTCCAATGAGAGCCGCCATCCGTTAGAATTGTCATCGCGACAGAACTCGACCTAGCTGAAAAGCTAGTGTCGAAAATGCTGCCACCGTCGGGAGTGGAACCTAGAACATCCCGGTCAGAGGCCCTGCAGTGACATCAGTCCACCCTGACACCTCAGACACCCTGAGCCACCTCTCCCCAGAAATACAGCACGAGTGGGGATGTGGGATGGAGTGGAACGAGACCGATGTGAGGCGGGATGCAGCCTGACGGACCAGTGGCGGGATGTAGAAGGGGAGTGGCGGGGGGGGGGCGAGCTGTAGTGGGTAGAAAGGCGTGGCAGGGTGGGTGCCGCCGCCCAAAGGCCGGCGTTTCCGCAGTCCTTGAGCCCGCACAGCCGCATCATCCCTTTGCTACCGCAGCTCCTGAGAAGAGGCCAAAGCGACATCAGTGTCGCACTCCACGTGCGCCTGAATGCAACCCAGAATAAATGGGTGGAATCGGTACAGCATTAGCGTGTCCACTCCTCATCCCTACCTGCGTCAGTTATGTTTTCAAAAAGCGCTACAGACACTTGATTTAAATTGATTGAATTCAACGATTTACTTTCTCGAGTAGAGAGAAAGTTATGTAATGCTGCGCGATTAACAGCGAATTTTCGACAGAAATACTCTTTATTACAGTGCCCTGATAACGAAAAAGTAGATAAATCTATTTGCTAAATTTTGAAAACAATCCTCCTACACGTGGTGTAGCCATATTCCCTGTTTTCTGGGTCCTTGATACTGAAAAATTGAATGACGGTAAAACGTGTGTCAGTTTATATATCCGTAAACAACGCTAGCGACTACACCGTTCAGTCGATTTTCCCCAAAATCGATATTCCCCAATCGATCTGACTGATGTCGCTGCTCCTTGAATTCGAAGCCGATATTTTAATTTTGGTGGTACTTCCCATGAAGCTACTTCGACATTTTCCGAATTATAAAAAAATTGCTTCTTCTTTTTTTGAATAAATTTTGTTGTTGGATAGAGTGAAGGGCGTTTAAGAGAATGGAGCAAGTCTCTTATTCGTTGAAACCTTGATTATTCGAAAATTGCAAAAGTTCAAACTTTTTCGGAATCTTCCTGCAACTAAAATATTAAAAAGAGAGATTTATCGCTTAATGAAATGTGTTTCTGAAAGATAGATTTTGATATATGAACGTGTACAATTTTTCGAAGTTTGAGTACTTTTCGCGTAATTTTACTTACTTTCGTGAAAATACTGTCGAGAAAGTTTTAGCACCATTGGTTCAAGTTATAACCGAGTTTTCAGTATGGCAGAAATAATAATATTTCAATATTACGTAACCACTTCCGATAATGCGAGAAAGTATATGCTGTCGTAGTCCTCTGATTTTCCTTGTTTATGTAGATATCTTAATTATTAGATATCCTACATTCTTATCATTGCATTAAAGCCTACACGTGTATTTATAAATCTCAGCATGGGTCGTTTTTATCTGGTGAGTAATGAGGTTATAACAATTTATTTCTTAGATGCTCTCCTCATTTCTATACAGTCCTTTTCAGGAGGTTTTTAGGTTATATAAGCTTCCATAAGTATTTAACTACGAATATTCTTACTGACCAATTTCTCGTTAAAAATTGCATAATATTGCTTTACGGAGAAAACATGAATAGTTTATTTTATTAATCTCTCATTGCAACGTCGAATTAGGTTCAGTTTCAATTCTCAAGGTTTTTCGTAAATATAAAATTAATATTTATTGAATGAATATTAATAATTTCAGTGTTAATTATTTTGACAGATTACAGAACTTTATACGACCTCAAAGTAACTTATTAATTCAAAATATGTATGATTAGTGTTTCAAACCGTGAAATCGTTCTTTCTTGTTGTATTCATTTATTTTGTAAAATACATTTAAAAATTGAATATTACAAATTTTGTTCTGTTATACATTTTTCTGATTGCTAGATTAAGAAACAGTGACTAAAAATCAAAAACGAATAATAATCACCTGAAGATAAACTGACAAGAGAAAATGTCTTCAGCCGAAAATGTTCTGGCAAGCAGGATCTAAAGCGAGACTACAGCAAGTTCAAATAATTAATCATCTCTGACTTGAAAAATGTTCGAATAAATGGACTGAGTTCGAAGACACATTTTTCTCTGTTACGACAGAGACATCTGTGAAACAATTTCCATTGCATTAGTTAATGAAACATCTGGCATGAAAGATACTTTCTTTCGAGAAACATTATTTTGATTAGAGAGAAGGAACTTCTGGGAAGGAAGTAAAAGGAAGGGACAGTGCCTCTGAAGTAAATTTTAGAGAGATGAGGTAAGGAGAGTTGTGCGAAGAAATAGCAGCCAGGATCCCCGGCACGACCTTGTTTATCCCACATCCATTGCCCAACACCCTCCGTCTGGTCCCTTGGCCTTCCTTTCCCCTCGCCCCAGTGCGATCCAAATGCCTACGACTGCGACCAGCTGCGGCGGTGCTGACACAGCATTGTTGTTGGCTCTACGTTGTTTCCGATCGGGAAGACTCAGGGTTCGATCCCTGACGGAGGTGGATTTTCGGCACTGACTACGTTGTTGGGTCTAAATCAGAGTTGTGCCGTAGACTATAATTTTACGTCTGCGCATGTTTTCTACTCGTATTCTTCATGTAGTCTACGTCACTCTTCTTACGTATAGACTACGTAGTCAAAGTAATCTATGTAGACTATTTATTTTTACACTTCAAATAATCCAAAAATTTATAATAAATAGTAATACGAGTAGTAGTATTTCCATTATTTCGAAAGTGGTCACCACTTCCTCACCTAAAGCCACTCCGTAATCTTCTCTCTCTTTTTCTCTGATCTCGCGCAGAAAGCCATCATTACGGCACGTGAATACCTTTATTTTCCTCGTGATGACTCACGTCACCTCCTCTGCCTCTTCTTAGATACTACGCCACCGTAACTTTTCACTTTTTGCTGCCAATCCATTCCCACTCACCTCACGTTACTTCACCTCACCTCACCTCACGCCCCACCTCACTCCTCATCTCACCTCACCTCACACCTTACCTCACGCTTAACCGTACACCTCACCTCACCTCACGCCTCACCGCACACCTCATCTCACCTCACGTCACACCTAACCTCACGCTTGACCGTACACCTCACCTCACAATTCACCTCACACCTCACCCAACATCTCACCTCCTCACCTCAAACTTGACATCTCACACCTCACATCTCACTGCTCACCTCACACCTTATCCCTCACATCTCATACCTCACTCCACCTCACCTTCTCCTGTCCCCATCCAGCAGCCACCTGCAATTTCAGTCTCTCCCTCTTCCAACTCACACCGGCAGTTTTTCCACCAAAGCATCTCACCTTGGCATCTCTTTGCTCTCTTTTCCGCTGCGCCTGCGCCAGCGCCGGCCACCTTGTCGCGCCCGCGCGCGGCGACGCGACGCGACGCGCTGGACAGCGGCAGCGGGGGCGGGGCGGGCGCTCAAAGCCAGGATATTTTGCCCGGCTCAGCGCCGGCGGCGCCCAGAGCCGCGCGGAAGCCGCGTCATGTCGTCGGCCGCCGCTGGATCCGGCCCCCCCGGGGACCGCCCCTCCCCCCCCCCCGGCTGACAGGCTGACAACGGCGCCGCTGCGCCGCCGCTGCCCGGGGACGCCGCGCTGGCCACGCGCCGCGCTGCGGTGCGCTTCGACGTCTTGTCACCTGCCTCTACACCGCCACTCGCCCCCGCCCCCCCCCCCCCCCCCCCCCCCCCCCCCCCCCCTCCTTCCATCCTCTCCCTCCCTCCCTCTCCCTCCCTCCCTCCCTCCCCTCCTCCATCCATCCCTCCCTCCCTCCCTCCCTCCACGCCCACCACCCACACTCCTCCACCCAACCCTCCACCTCATCACGCCCTCTACCCTCCACGCCGCCCCTCCAACCCTCCACGCCTTCCACCCTCCGCCCTCCATCACGCCCTCCACCCCTCCACACCCCTCCTCCCTCCAACCTCCCTCCACTCCCTCCCTCCTCTTCCTCCCTCCTCCCCCTCTCCCTCCCTCCCGTCCTTCCCTCCCACTCCCTCCCTCCTCCCTCTCTCTTCCTCCCTCCTCCCCCTCCCCTCCCTTCCCCATCCCCCTCACTTCCCCCTCCCCTCCCCTTCCCCATCCCTCCCCTCACTTCTCCCCTCCCTCCCCTCCCTATCATCTCCCTCCCTCTCCCTGCCTCCCTCCCTCTCAACCCTCTCGCCCTCCTTTCCTCCCCTCCCTCTCTCCCTCCCTCTCCCCTGCCTCCTCCCTCTCAACCCTCTCGCCCTCCTCTTCTCCCTCTCCCCCTCTCTCCCTCCCTCCCCCTCCCTCCCCCTCCTCCCACTACACCCTCACAAGGGTTGGACTCTCTTCGCGGTCGGATCGATGGCCTTATTTTGTTTTGTTTTTTTGGTTTGTTTTTTATTTGGTTTTTATTTTTGTTTTTATTTTATTTTCGTTTTTGTTTTTATTTTATTTTATTTTATTTTGCTTTAAAGCAATGTTGTTGTTTAAGCAAAGCTTTGTTGTTGTTTAAAGCAATGGTTGCTTTGGCAAAAGCCAAATCAGTCTATCGTAGGTCGACTGAAATTTATTGTTCCAATTAGGTGTCATTATTCTAGGTCAAAGGGGCGATCCAATGTCTACTTTCTGTGTGTACTAGATGTAATCTGTAGGCATCGAGTTAAAAAATACGGCTGACTCATCAGGATGATTTTGAAGACAAGTAGCGTTTACTATAGATTCTTAAGGAATATTATCAGAATGACTATAGTTGCAGCATGTATTATTTTTTTAAATTCTGGTTACTCACTACTTTGACTGTCAATTTTAGTTTTCGATATCATTTTCATTGTATCTTTGTATTTTTATTGTAGGTGTGAGGTCGAGAGACTTTGTACCCCGTTGAGCAATTTATGCAACTTATTGTAATAAATTCCCGAATAGCTGTAGAATAAATAATAGACTGTGCTGTAAGAAAAGTAGACGACAACATTACCTACCTCATGCTGCATACAGGCTATTGAGAATTACGAGATTCATCAAGTTGTTAGATCACCCTACACAAAAAGTATCTCTACATATTGTTCGTAAATAGAAAGAACATTTATGAATTAATGAGATTATAAAAATACTTATCTTCAGTATGTTTATTCAACAGATTACTTCACATCCTGAAAACGATCTCTTCGTGCTGTTTACCCATGATTATTTACAATGAGCAATATTCTGCTTTTAATAGATATTTTCCTGCAGCGTTCATCTTTTTATTCTGAATACTGTCATGAAAAACCACTGGGACACGTAGTCATCACTCTGATTGATTTACTGCAGGAACTGAAATGTTGAAATGTATCCGAAAAAATAATTTCTGAAAAAGTAATAATTTATGAAATTACGTGTAGTTTTTTTCTTTGTAACATGATGTGTGGAGTAGAAGACTTTATTCAGAGTAGTTAGCGACACAACTGACATTCCTTGTAAACGTTTTTCTTTGACTAGGTTTGTTTCGATTCCCGTATCTACAATGGAAAAATGCTGTACAACCGCTCTGTAATTGAGTGCTCTCTGCAAAAAGGAATCCACGATACACTGGGTAATATTTTTCGCGAATATCTCAAAACCGATTTTGCTTTTTTTATCGCGATTTTCAGCGGTGTGTGCTTTATAGTCGGATTTAAAAATATCTGATTGTAACAGATAAGTGAATTTTATCCATTGTCGAACAAAATGAATAATTGATTTTCGCTTGATTTTGACTTGTGATGATGGTGCGTAAGCGAACATTTTGTTATTAGGTGCTATCAGATCACCGATTTCTCCATTGCCCCTCCATCCCAGAGGAAATAACAGAGCGTGACAGCTGCAATCGCTTACCTAACAACGACACGAACGACTGTGACGATAATCTGTGTCATGCAACACTGATGTGAGTGACATTCACGTTGAGAGATTTCAACGTCAGCCAAGGGGAATATCCCGCAGGAATTTCAACCACTGACGCATTGCAGTACGTTATATTTTAATACTATACAAATCAATACATAAAATTCAGTATTTATAGCAATTATACAATTCAGTGGCGAAGAAAATGGTATTCGTGCGTTAATTGAACTGTCAGTCATCTCAAAAAGATAAGTGTGTTTGATTGCAAAATTAAACGTACGATCTTACGGATTTGTTTCAGAATATCACTTCTAAAAACGAGATATATTTAGATGAAATGCAGTTTGATAGGAAAAGTTTGACTCTGTGGTACATAGTATTCAGGTTACCTTTGTAAATGCTTGTCAGCATGCTCTCATCTTGAGAGGCTATCACATATTTGTACGGCGCAAATTATTTAACTTGGTGAAATAATGTAAACAAGAAACTTCATAATTTTTTCTAGTTTCAGAGTTTTTTGATCAGAGAGTTAAAATTTATAAAAGTATTTGTAAAGTTCTCAGTTATTTACGGAGGAATTAGTTCTTGTAGCTGTAAAATCTTGTTATACTGCGACTAGAAATTGTTTAAAACAAATTAAAGCTCAGTATTGTATGAATTTTGGAGAGTTCATTCACTTCGTGAATTTAAAACACTGTGTACCGAAAAACTAATCGTGAATCGCAGATAAGAAATATATAGTTTTATTGCGTTATTTATTTGATTTCGGTAAAAATTATGAAAATGTTTACATTATTCTTTCATTACTCTCCCATGTTCTTCAAATTTTCTTCCCTCCTTCTTAAAGGTTTTCCAGGATTTTCTATTTTGCGTCGTATTCTATTTCATTTTTCTTTGGGGTTGATTATATAGTGTAAATTAATTAGGAAATTAAGAAATTTAGTTTCAATAGTCCTTATACGATATTATATTCTAATTTGTATTTGAAGGAACCAAATGGATAGTTCTAAATTACTTGAAGAACTTAGACAAGTAACAACATAAGGCACACTATTCATAACAAGCTTCTCGCTATTCGTAAATGCTGATATCTCAAAATTGATGAAAGTGAGGGTTATTTTGTTACTTAATCTTTTATTCATACTTGTGAAATTCTTGAGTCAGTAAGAAAATCAGACACTTCGACCAAAGTCGTGATAATAACATTTACGAATAGCAATAAGCCTTTTGTAGATGGTGTGCCTTATCTTGGCAAAAAGTCCATTATTTTGCATTCGATAAGTAAAAATTTTATGAGTTCTAATTACCTCAAAAATATAAACATTTCTTCTTTGTTCCTTCTCAGTGCTTTACTTTCTAGCACTTACTTCGTAAGAAGAGAAATGTATGTAAACGTGCGCCGGAAAACGGAGAATTTTCCGCAGAAAAACTCTTATTGCTGAACCATTGTAAAAAGCGGCTAAATTATATTCCTGCGTATAGTAAATTTCTTCCTCTAACACATTGTGTGTAAATAAATAAATGGTTTGTTGGACCTTGATACCGAAAAATCGATTGACAGCAAAACGTGTCATTTCGTCCGTTCTTCTGTCCTTCTGTCCACGTGTGTCTGTCCGTTCCGTCTGTGGTCAAAGCTAGCGCGTAAACCTTTCAGCCGATTTTCTCCAAAATTGGTATTCCGCGATCAATCTACACAAACTCGTGGCTTTGGGAGTTTCAAACTGATATATTGATTTTTGAGGCTACTTTACTGAGGCTACTGAATCATCAAAATAATTTTCATAATTTGCTCAAAAAGCGGCTTCAAATTGTTTTATTAAAATTTGTCTCGGTATAAAGTGATCGCTGAACAGAATGGTGCAAGCCTCATGTTCGTTTAAATCCCTGATTTTTTGAAAATTGAAAATGTGCAATTGTTTTGGGCGTCTTGCTACAATTACAATATAGAAGACAGAGATTGTTTTCTTAAAGTGTCGTCTGTTCTTTAAAGATGGATCTTGAAACAAGGTCATGTTCAATTTTACGAAAATATGGGTAGTTTTCGTGTAATTGTGCGTAAAATATTGGCAATTTTAATTCTTTTAACGATTAAATAAACTCTCCAGATGTTTGATTCAAATTTTTTTCCACGAATAGAAGAAGAGACTCTTAAAAGAAGGACGCGAGTCTAATTTACGTTGAACTCTTTGAATTTTCGAAAATTGCATATTTAGAATTATTGCGAGAAAGTATGTATTGTTGTAGCATTACTAGGTTGTTTCTTTTATTTTGGCCAATTTTACTTTTGTCGGCATTTCGATCAGGTCATCAAAATACGGAACTGGGTTCTAATAGCTCTTTATGCACCACGGGCGTTATAAGAGTTCTAATGATCGAACGGCGAGAAAATGTGCCAGGGCCTTTGGCCCGAGGGCTTTTTGTCGCCAGAGATCTTTAGAACCAGTTAACGCCCGTGGTACATACATAATTTTATTTTTTACCTAATTCTATTGATTTATATTTACTTACTTACTAATCAACTTGGTGTTAATTTTACTCGGTTTTTTCTTTTCATATTTCCCTCTCATAACTCCTGTTCATAATTCTTTCACTTAATTCCCTCCATAAGAGAACATGTAGCATCATTCAACTGTTTTTCATACTTCCCTCGTAACGACGAACGATCCAGGTACGAAATAAGTTATGGGGTGTATATTGAGATCCGTATCGAAGGCAATAACAAGCAATAACGTACAAGGACTTTTTTTTTAAACCTTCATTCCTCGCAAGAGCGACTTGGTGTGTCGCTCGTACGAAGACCGTCGACGCATGCGCAGGAGGTGGCGGCGAGAGCGCGACGCGCGGCGGCGCGGTCAGCGACCCAGCGCCCCTCTCCTCCCCATCCTCCTCCCTTTCCCCCCCATCCTCCTCCCTCTCCGCCCCCGCCAATGCTCTAATCCTTGCTGACGCGCCATCCCGCCTCGCTCCGTCCCATCCTGCTACACCCCCTCCGACCCCCTCCGATCCCCTGCGCCCCCTCCGCCCCCTCCGCCCCCTCCGCCCCCTCCGCCCCCTCCGCCCCCTCCGCCCCCTCCGCTCTCTCCTTCCCCTGTCCACCCCCTTCACCCCCTCCGCCCCTTCCACTCCTCCGCCCCTCCACCTCCTCCATCCCCTGTGCCTCCCTCCGCTTCCCCCACCTTCCTTCGCCCCCCTCTGACCTCTCCGCTCGCCCTCCGCTCCCCCTCCGCCCCGTCCACTCACTCCTCCGCTCCCACCGCGCCCTCGCCCCCTCCGCCCCTCCCCTCCACCCCCTACGCTACCCTCCGGCTGGTGCTCTTCGTCATCCCCATTGTGGATTCATGAGTCGACATCCGATGCTATTACGTTAAGGATCGGTTTTGCCTGATCGAAAAAAAAATCGACAGACTTTATTTCAGGGCTGTGTTTAAGTGCGTGATCAAAAAAATGTAAATGGGAGGGTTACGTAAAACATGCTTTCATTTTCTGCGTGCTAAGTAGTCGTTACATTTATTATTAGTGGAAATGGTAATTTGTTTCTTCTCTCCGCGCTTTTTGTAGTATTTGCGGAAATGTCGAAATGATATTTTCGATATTTAAAAAAAGTATCATTATGGACTAGACAAAATATGTTCTTGCAACCAAGAGAAAAAGAAGGTTTTTAGGTTGTTGTAGGGGATTAATTTATAAGAGATTTTTCCACGTAGGTTTATTTGATGTTAACTTCTACAGAAATCTTAGACACATACACTTAGACAATATGGAGAATATGTTAGGATTACGTTTGACTATTGGTAAATACGAAGTTCAATAAAGGTTCCAACATACTTCATTGTGTGAGCACTGCTTCTATTGATCAAAATGAATACAAGCCCGTGTTATTTTTACTTGGAAAAATATGAGTGTGATATAGGAATTGGCAACCGGAAGTCGGGGGAAGGAAACATTTTTTGAAACGTTTTTGAGACATATCAGGATGTCATATTTTATAATATCTTAGAAAATCTCCAGAACAATATCTTATCTTTTTATCATCTGAATTTACCAGATTTCCTATTCTTATTCATTTCTTTTATACCGCTGCGTAAATCCAAATTGATGGCCTGGAATCTAGTTGTTTTCTTTCATGATTGGTAGCATCCGTTTAGAACGATTCTCTCACGTACTTTGAGAGAAAATTTAACACGCTGATGTATTTATTTTCTAACATTGTGTTAAATATTGAGTTAATTACGACCATTGACTTCCTTGGTAGTTTTTGAAAGATTTTAGTTTTTGATCGTATTCGGGTGCTTTAAAGTAATTTTTTAAAATAATTTCATTGGTTTCCTTAGTTGTAAGTGGATTGATAGCGGATGACATATTTTAAGAACAATGTGAAAAAGTCCATACTTTCTTGATCTTTTGGTCCAAAGTGTTAGGATTGAATACTTTATGTAAATATTCGGCAATTATGTTTTCTTTATCTTCTTGTAATATACTCGATTGACCTCGTTTGGTGCGGTTTTTGAATAGGAGGTATTTTTTACTTTGTTTTCTTTATACTCTCTAATACTATGTAGAGGGAATATTCAGATATTCTTTTTGGGAGAGTTAAAATAGAAAAAACAGCTTAATTTCTACTCTTTTAGTGTTTTAGGAAGTTTTTAGGTAGCTCGTTTTAAATCAGTTTAATCATTAGAATGATGTGTTCCATACCATACTTTCAGGAAGTGCTTTTCTTGAAACAGTTAAACTAGTGATTTCTGTAAACTCACTAAGTTTCTCTGTGGATTGGCCACACATTGATTTTGTTTGAGAACTGTGATAGCTACGAAAGAACTGTGTACTTACCTTGGACTTCTTCTTATAATCTATGCAGCACTTCTGGTAGTTGTTGTATGGTCTGTTTCCATTGATCAGTTTGCTTTATCTTCATTGTAATTTGCTACTGAGTGTGTGATGATAATGAGCGCAATGAGCTATTCTGTCACTTTCAAACACAAAATTGTCACTTTCAAACGTTCTTTCACTAGGGTTGCTGCAGCTCCTAAAAGACTGTAACCTTATGTCAAAATATATCTTCAAGGAATAGATTTCGTTAAGAGAAGAAATCTCAATCTTTAATATTTTAATTGTAGGAAGACGCCGAAAAAAGTTTGAACTTTTGCAATTTTCGAAAAATGAAGGTTTTTAAGGAACATGAGACACACGCCATTCTCTTAAACGTCCTTCACACTATTCAACAACAAAATGTAATAAAAAATGATGGAGCCTACGTTTTGAAACAACAATTTCTTTGATATTTTTGGTAGGTAAAGAACTGTTGTATATCCACATTTACTTTACTATGTTATTGCAGAACTAGTGAAAAATGTTTTTGTGAAAATATTTACTTTACTGTTTATGTTGTTAAAGTATTTCATTTGTGGTTCTTGAGCAGTGTGTGTGCTAGTTTTTGGAAAACTATTTTGTGGTTTGGTTTCAACAACATTTATTCTGCTGCTGCCTATTGTTCATATTCGTGATACATTATGAAAAGTGAGTAGGGGTTAAAATGTTAAAATAATAAAATTTCTGAAATTATCTCAGTCAATAACATTCTCTTGTAAACTCTACATATATTCACTTCTAGTATTTCATTAGAGAAGTCAATTTTTCCTCGTTGTATGCTTTTTAGTAATTTGGGGTTATATACGCCCTCGGCGAAAATAACGCGTTTTCTCCTTTGTTGTACAGTCACCTGTAAATAGATGAAGAACCCTATTTGGCGTTTCAATTCCAGTTTCATAAAAGTGCACGAATGAATTTTTTATGAGATTTTTATCAATCGAAAATATACCCATTTTAATTTTGTCGAAACGCGCAATATTCATATAGACGTGTCAAGGGAATATCATTCCATAAATAATTCTACAACTTTATTGTTCACGAAAAAGTATAATCACGTTGAATCGAAAAATATCATCGTCTGAAATGTTTCAAAAGTATTAATGTTTTTTGAAAACATACTATGTCTTGCCAATGAAACTCATACAAGATTACTTTGGCTTACTTTCAAACATTTCTGTTTTTAAATCGTGATGATCGTTTCTGATTGTTGTTGTCCACCAGTTATACTGATATTAAATAACACCTAATTAGAGCAGCTTAACTAATAGTTTAATTTCAGGGGTATGACTACGATGCCTTAGAGTGATACTAATGTGACGTCCCCCCTGTTCGCCACTCCTTCCGTTGGTAATGAGAAGATGTTATGTAAATTGACCTTCAGAGAAACGTGCAGGCACGTGACCCCTTTGCACAACATAAAGTCAAACGTGCGGGCAAACTTCGGGTGTCTAAGATCAGATGTTATTGATTACATACTGGATACAGAACTCAAACAAATGTCATGAGGATGTCACAGAAATAATTAAAAACACTCTTCATAGTTTAGATTAAATTTTAAGTATGATTGAATTACGATTAAAGTATGATTGAAGAACGATTGAAGTGTGATTGAAATACGATTGAAGTTCGATTGAAGTATAAGTGAAGTTCGATTGAAGTATGAGTGAAGTTCGATTGAAGTATGAGTGAAGTACGATTGAAGTATGAGTGAAGTACGATTGAAGTATGAGTGAAGGACGATTGAAGTATGAGTGAAGGACGATTGAAGTATGAGTGAAAGGGAATTGAAGTAGGATTAAAGTACGATTGAAGTAGGATTAAAGTACGATTGCAGTAGTATCATTGAAGTACGATTGATAGAGCGATTGATATTATGATTTTTACTGATTTTCCGTCTAATAGTACAGCTTACGTTTGATAGTTTGATGGACACTATGATTGATAATACGATTGAAGATTTGAACAACTCTAAGGAAGGAATCATTGAAAACTTTTATTGTTGCACACGATTTCTAAGTTGTCTTACTTTTGAAAGGAAAAGAAAAAAAAAATCATCCATGGTCGGCCGCAATTGTGAGCGCCCTTAAACGCCGTCGTGACCTTGAAGAGGCTTGCCAGGGCGAGGGCGTGGGCGGCGCTGAATGCGGCTTCGTTAGCGCGCGGGGCGACGCCCGTGGCTGCTGCCTCTGCGACGGCGCTCCTCTCGAGGGCGCTCGGAGGCCTAACGAGCCAGTTCCACGCCCGCCGCCCCCACCTGCCCCGTCGGCAGTGTCTTCGCCCTCGGCGCTGCCGTTGCACTCGCCCTCCTCTCACTGTCTCGTCTCCCTGGGCTTCAATTTCACCTTCACCTACGATGTCGCCCTCGCTGTCGCCCTCGCTGTCGCCCTTGCAGTCGCCCTCGCTTTTGCCCTCGCTTTCGCCCTCGCTGTCGCCCTCGCTTTTGATTTCGCTTTCGCTCTCTCTTTTTCCCTCCCATTCGCCCTCGATTTCGCCCTCGCTGTCGCTCTCTCTTTTGCCGTCGCTTTCGCCCTCTCTTTTTTCCTCACTTTCGCCCTCGATTTCGCCCTCGCTTTTGATTTCGCTTTCGCCCTCTCTTTTTCCCTCCCTTTCGCCCTCGATGTCGCCCTCTCTTTTGCCCTCTCTTTCGCCCTCGATTTCACCCTCGCTGTCCCCGCTCTTTTGCCCTCGCTTTCCCCCTCTCTTTCGCTCTCGTTTTTGCTCGCTTTCCCCCTCTCTTTCGCTCTCGTTCTTGCTCGCTGTAGTCTCGCTTTCGCTTTAACCCTCGCTGTCGCTCTTGCTGTCACTTTTGCTGTCGCCCTCGCTGTCACCTTCGATGTCGCCCTCCTTGTCGTTCTCACTGTCGCCCTCGCTGCCCTCTCACTGTCACCATCGCTGTCGTTGTCGCTGTCGCCCTCGCGGTCGTCCTTGCTGTCGCCCTCGCGGTCACCCTAGCTGTCGCCCTCGCTGTCGCCCTCGCTGTCGCCCTTGCTGTCACACTCGCTGTCGCCCTCACAGTCGCACTCGCTAACGCCCTCGCTGTCACCCTTGCTCTCACCCGCGGTCTCGTCCTCGCCCTCGCCCTCACCCTCGCTCTCGCTCTCGCCCTCGCCCTCGCCCTGCCTCGCCCTCGCCCCCGCTCCCTCGCCCTCGCCCCTTGCCCTCGCCCTCGCTCCTCACTCCCTCGCCCCCGCCTCGCCCCGCCCCGCCCTCGCTCCCCGCCTCCCGCCCTCGCCCCCCCTGCCCCTGCCATCGCCTCGCCCTCGCTCTCCTCCGCTCTCCCCTGCCTCGCTCCTCACCCTCGCCCTCTGCCTCGCCCCTCGCTCCCCGCCTGCCCCCTCGCCCTCGCCCCCTCGCTCCTCGCCCCCTGCCCTCGCTCCCCCGCTCCCCTGCCCCTGCCGCTTCACGCCCTCGCCCCGCCTCTCTCTGCCTCCTCACCCCCGCCCTCGCCTCGCCCTCGCCCCCGCCCTCGCCCCCGCCCCTACCCCCGCCCCCGCCCTCGCCCTCGCTCTCGCCTGCTCTCTCGCCCTCACGCTCGCCTTGGCTCACATCTTTGTCCACACCCTCACCTTTCCCCCCTCTTACTCTCTAGATTGTATGAACTAAGTTACGATGAACAGGAATGTAGAAGTGTACTTCAACCATCGAATGTTTTTGCGAGGAAATATTGTATCAAAATGAGTTTCAAGCTTTTGACGGCCCCATATTGCGCGTTTTACGATATGGGTCATCAAAACTGCTGCAGGCAAAGTTTGAATGTTATTTTGTGGAGCGAACAAACATTAATTTTCACCGTGAGACGGAGATCAGAGAATAACCATCCAAAATGCAGAGGGACTATCTCGTATCTGCTTTTCAGTATTGAAAGAGATGCATAATGAAAAGTTTCCGGCGCAGACTTTATATTGGCGTCCCTCCCCTCCCCTGATATCCCCGCTCCGCGTACGTATGTTAATTTCATCTATTTTTCTTTTCTTTAATTACTAGAAGGAATCAACCTTCTCGGTATTCTTTTCCTTCTAGGTATTCCCTTTTTAGAAGGTACCGACGAGATTATTAATCTTGATCATGTGTTTTATCTGAATCACTTATGCTTTCAGTACTCATTTCGTGTCCTCAGATGTATTTCCGGCCACCTTCTGCGTCAATTCTAGACAGGACGGCGCGTTCAGAACTCTATTTTAGTCGGACCCTCTCCTTCCCAATCCGACTCCACATTACCAAGCCCCGTTTTACTTTCTCTCTTTGTACACGCCTCCTCAATCCGCACCGTTTTACCCCGGCCCTTCCTATTTTCGTGACCTTTCCCATTCTTTCCCGTACCGTCCTTTCCCATCCAGCCTTTTCCTAAATCGTCGCACTTAACCTATTGTTTTCACCCGTCCTCTTCCAACATATCCTTTTTCCAACCCGCCCTTTTCCAATCCGCTCTTTTCCCATCCGCTCTTTTCCAATCCGCTCTTTTTCCATCCGCTCTTTTCCCATCCGTCCTTTTCCCATCCGCCCATTTCCCATCCGCCCTTTTCCCATCCGCCCATTTCCAATCCGCCCTTTTCCAACCCGCCCTTTTCCCATCCGCCCTTTCTCATTAGGTCATTTCCCATCACGCCATCTCCCGTAATGTCTATTCCCAACTCGTGTTGCCACTCCAACCCCGAACCACCCTACCTCAGCCCATTCCGGCCTAACCCGGCCCGGCCCGGCCCGCCTCGCCTTGCACACGGACCCGCCCTCCCCCTCCCCCTCACCACAGGAGGCTGCCTAAGCGGCGCGTGCAACAGCATACGCCCGCGGAATTACATAAATCAGCCCCCGGCTGCCTGCGCGCGTCCCCGGTGTGTTTATGGCCTTAACATGTTTATGTGCGCACGAGGAAAAACGAGCGACGGATTTCTATATTTGAATAGGAGCAGCCCACGCGTCCCCGGCAGTCACGCGCGCGGTGAGACAACTGCCTGGCCAGACCCTTTTTGGAGCGGTAGTTCCGTAAGGAGTTCTTGCACAAACGGTGCAATGGATTCCTCTTGGTGTCTCTCTATTAATGTATTTCCGTGATGAATCGTGTGATTGATTGATTGATTGATTTTTTGTGTTTTCGGGCGCGTCAACTGCTTAGGTCATTAGTCCCGTTAGTGTAGTGCATGTTTTTTCTCGGGAGATGGCAGTGATCTTGCCCCGCTGGATGGTGAGATCCGGCGCCGACCTACCGTCGGCTAGTGGGGTTTTCCCCTAACCAGGACTCTCCCATCAGCGGGACACCGCCCCAGCCGGGACAAGCTCTAAGCTCCCGACCGGTCTCCCGGAATGTGGTAGTGCAATGCATGTGCGTGTGCGTGTAAGGGGAGAGGATAGGACATGGAAGAGGCGCGGTCCGTGGTCCGTTTCGTAGGGTACTGCTCCGGCGTTCGCCTGGTGTTGATCGCAGAAACCACGGAAAACTATCGATCAGAGCATCCGGCCGCTAGAATTCTCCTTCAGACAGTGACTGAATTCGACCTAGCTGAAAAGCTTAGTGTCGAAAATCCTGCCGCCGTGGGGAATGTAACCTAGGACCTCCCGGTCAGAGGCGCTGCAGTGACATCAGTTGATGCACTGAGCTACCGCTACCGGTCCGTGCTGAATCGTAATGACCAAGCGCTATATCCTTCATTAAACTGCGTGGAAGATTATTTTGCGTATTAGTTAATGAGCTATGTGCTACAGCTTCATCCATGCCAGCAACGTTGGGGAAATGCGTTACGTACTCCAAAACCTATTTCAACAATTTATGCTAAAGACTAAAAAATGAATATATGAATGTGATTTGTTAGTCGCACGTTTATGTTTGAATGCAGAAAGAAATATTACCACCAAAACTCATATTTGAAAATAATGTACATTTTCTACGAAAAAAAAACAAATAACTTATTGTTCTCAACGACGAGGTACTATTTCGCCCGCTTGAGACAAAGTAGTAAATAGATTTTTGTAATGTATCACTTTTATTCATCGGCAAATTCGTAGTTGGGCTTCAATTTACGTCGTGCAGCGCTCGTATTTACCATCCAATGCCGCTGAGTGCATCAAATACCGTGCTGACACAACACGCTGCATTTTTTCTTCGCAGCATTATTTTCTGGAGTTCATTAATTCAACTAAGGTATACACGTATATGAATACGAGCGTGGAAGTGCATGTAGTACTTCACTCCGCAATCTCGCTATTTCGCAGTTGGTTTTCCACGCCAGCAACCTCCATTCGCCAAAAACTAAAAAAAAAAGAAGAAGAGCGCCAAGCGCGAATCGCGTCGTAATGAATGCAAAATGCAGTTGGGGCGCCCGAGCACTGCCGCACCAGGTTGCCGGCGCCTCCGCCCAAAAAGACTCCCCATATTAATTGTGGCGGAACGAACGGAATTGAAAACAGCCGATAATTGGATGCTCGGAATGAGTTACGTTAATGCTTATTAAAATTTTAGAAGTGTTTTATATCTTGCGGATGGGTCGTGCGGCGGGGTGGGGCGGGGAGGGGAATGAGGGGGTGGCGGCGGCAAGCGGCCGGGCGGGGCAGGGGGGGAGGAGGAGCAGGGTGGGTGGCGGCGGCAGGCGGCCGGGGTTGGCGCGGGGGCGAGAGTGGGCAGGTGTTGGGCGGGCGTTGGGCGCGGTCATTGACGGGCAGGCGAGCAGGCGTTGGGTAGGCGTGGGGCGTTGGGCGGGCGGGCGTTGGGCAGGCGGGCAGGCGATGGGCGGCGGGCGAACGTTGGGCGAGCGGACGGGCGGACGCACGTTGGGCGGGCGGGCGGGCGAGGATGGGCAGGCGTTGGGCGGGCGGGCATTCGTTGGGCAGGCGTTGGGCGGGCGGGGCGTTGGGCGAACGGGCGTTTGGCGGGCGGGCGTTGGGCAGGCGGGCAGGCGTTGGCGTGGGCGGGCATTCGTTGGGCAGGCGTTGGGCGGGCGGGCGTTGGGGGGCGTTGGGCGAACGGGCGTTGGGCGGGCGGGGCGTTGCAGGCAGGCGGGCAGGCGTTGGGCGGGCGGGCGAACGTTGGGGGGGCGGGCGGGCGGGCGGGCGGGTGCGGGCGGGGGCGGGCGGGAGGGCGGGCAGGCGTTGGGCGGGCAGGCGGGCAGGCGTTGGGCGGGCGGGTGTTGGGCGGGCGGGCGTTGGGCGGGCGTTGGGCGGGCGTTGGGCGTTGGGCGGGCGCGGAAGCATTCGCGCCCGCCGCCGCCAAGTTTAATTAAAGCCATAGATCGCGACGGCGCGGGCCGACGGTCGCAGCGCGGAGCCCCACTCGCCCACGCGCCGCCCGACAGATGCTGTGCTTGCGGGGCGCGCGCCGCTCTCTCGCAGAGGTCACAACAGCGCGCGAGAAGTCTTCTTCGTCGCCCGGTGCGGGGTGGTCTGTGAGCGACGTTGCGACATGGTTTCCTTCAATGGTAATGTCTGAGGGATTTATACAAGTAATACGACGTTCCCTGGGCTGAGGGAACTGATTTGCACATTGCTAGGATTTTGATACTTTTTTAATTCAATCATTGTTCATCAGTCAGACATTACGGCCATCGTGTCATTGGCCATATGTCATTGGCCACCATGTTGTTTGCCATCATGGCATTGACCATAATGTCATTAACCGTCATGTTAGTGACCGTCATGTTAGTGACCGTCATGTTAGGGCCCGTCATGTTTGTGACCATCCCTGAAAAATCTTTCAGGCCTAGATCGCTAATAAATAGGGGTCAACCATGGTCATATCCAAGTAAAAACTGCCGTTGGTACTATCGACTTGAAGTCATCATCATCTAAGAGGATGCGGGGAGCGTATGCGTCTCCCGGAATCCGTATTACGATAGGGATTCAATCGCAGATACTGAAGCTTCAGACCTCAATGATATTATTCTTCATCAATGTCCAATTTGAATTATACTATTACTCTCTCACTTTCTAATTACCTGAAGCTGTTATACTCGAGTGTTATTTATAGTTGAATTTCGAAAAAAATGTGTGTTACAATTGGATCTTTGCAATAATGCACATGTAAAGTGCATTTGAACCAGCAATGGCTTCGTTTTGAAGAGCTTCGTTCGACGTTTAAAGGTAGTTTTTTGGTGAGGTTATTTATTCAGGCACACTGGAATTTTAATTAGTGCATACAGCGTATGGAAAAAATGATAAAACTATTTTTGCTTGAATGTTTTGCTGTAAGATTTCACCCTCACTCGCATTGAACATGAAGCTCATGGACCTCCACTAATTTTGATGTGTCAATGTAGCAAACATTTAGGTAGGATATCATGAAAGCCCAAGAGCGCAAATACTCTTGTAATCCAACGGTCCCTTTCCCAACATTTATGAATTCTCTTATTAGTGAAACCATGAAAATAAGACAATTTTAAGAGAAATAAAAAGTCTGAAAATACTTCTTAACACACAATTCTTCGTTCTTGTTTAATATTGAAAGAACAATTGCTGGACGATAAGGAAGGAAATGGGAAAGGCAAATGAAACAACTTAATTGCCCCAAATTTAAAACATATATGTTTTTGCACATTCCCATACCGAATAATTATTACTGTGTTCTGAAGTAGTATCATGTACTGAATCGCCCGAGAGCTCTTGAATCATCAGAATCTTATGAGTCATCAGACAAATAAGCATTGAGCTTCAAATGCAGTATGTGTTCATGAAGAAATGCAAACATATGCAACTGTATCATTCGTTTTATCGCTTCACTTCCATTTCTGTCGCACTAACAGAATAATACAGTCTCACTGTGTCATTAAATATGTCGATTCATTCAGGCGAAATAGTACGTGCATTGTATCATGTAATGAGCCAGACGAACTTTTAAATTGGCATGTTGAATCAAATCGCGCATATTAGTAGTCCAGTGGCTAAACTCCGAACTCATCACGCTATGATTCCATTACTTAAATGCCGTGCCATTTCCTCCCATTGCTGGTTCCGTAAATACAAGAGAGTGATTGTCATGCCTGACAAAACATAGATAATAGGAAGTATTGGAAGTATCCTCACAATTAATAATCGAGGTTCAAAGTTGTTGAAGTAACAAGAAGTACACTAAGAGTTCGTGAAATCCATCAACAGCAAATTTTCCAATTTCTATCAAGCAAAAGGGTAAAGATGACGCATTCAATTAAAATACAAAATCATCATGCTCATGGTGAGTTGGCTTTTGTGGTGTTGAGAAGAGTTGCCAGAAATGTTTTCAGAAAATAGAGAACCGAGGAGGGGGAAGAGAAGGGGGTTTTTGGATAGTTACACTAGCCCGCGAATAAAAACTTTTTTTTGTAGCCTAAAATAAAATTTATAAGATTTAAAAGATTTTATATAATGTTAATGTGCTGAATCCAAATTGTTAATCAATTCACTTCTGCCACGTAAGGTTGTCTTGCGAAATCATTTTACATGTATTGCATAATTATGCGAATTTCATCACAAATGTTTTCATGTATTTTTTTATATTAAATAAAAACAATATTCAATATATACCACTTTCTGAAATTAATATGTATGGTTGTTAACACAGGTCATTAGAGTGTTTATGCTTAATTTTGTCTTGTTTTGTTCACTATTGGAAACACAGACTTCACACCCATTGCTTCTTACTCGAGAAACTACTCCGTTCCCTTTTCTTTTATGTTTGTTTTCAGATATTTCACGCTTTAACACTCAACAATACTAATGTTCCAGCGTCCCTGGTACCTCCTTTCGAACTCCAGCACATCCTTGTGAAATCGTTCGCCTTGTTATTTTCTCAAAAGTCCTAGATTTCCAGGGAAATAATCTAGATGAGAAAACAAGAAATTATTTTTCATACTCATGTTACAATCACGTTATTCGTATGCTTCTAGCATGTTAGCCACAATGTTTCGGTAATTGGGATCCTTGTTGTTACCAAGAAATTTTCAAACACCTTCATAGAAATAGATACATGCTGCTTGCTCCTTTTCGTCCACAGAGTTTTTAAATGCTCCATCGGACACATTTTTTATGTCAAGACCATTAAATACACCTTTTAATTTTGCTTCAGATATTATTAGAAATTTCTCTCATATACTTGAAACACTTTCCTTTCCTATTTAAAGCCTTTACGAATTGTTTCATTATGCCAAGTTTAATGTGGAGAGGTGGCAGGAAAACTTTAGAAGGACTCACAAGGATTTGGCGCACAACATCCCTACACCCTAAGTTCTGAAGGTGACCAGTCTTTCTTATTCCAGTGATCGACTCGTGCTCTGCCAAGCCAAGAAAGCACGTACATTTGATAAAAACAGATTGTTGGCCCAGCAACATTGTAAGGACTTTAAAATCACCACAAATTTGTCAGTTGTGTTCACTGTAATTTTTTTCTCGCAATAACATTAGTTGTAAATTTGCGTATGATTCTATGAGGATCACTGAATAGGCAACAGGCACTTAACCAAAAACGTTTCCATTATGAATGAGAACACCCACCCTTTAAACTTCGCTTGGAAGTATCAATGAATAGTCTCCACACACTTGGATCGTAGTTAGGAAGTCCAAGTTTTAGAATAATCATCAGGCCATCACAGGCACATCTGGCCAATGTGGGTCAGGTAGGCCTAGTCCTTGATGATGATGATAATGATGACGATGATGAGAAGCAATTAAGACTGCTATCACACGTCGATGTTAAAATCTGATTTTCCTACACTAAGTATTTCAAGAAAAATATTCAGTGTTACCTGTTCTGGGATTTCTCCATCACATTTCTTCACACTTCGCGTGTATGCAAATGCCTATCTACTCTTCTCCCGCGAAAACATGTTTCCCACGAAGATAATGTGGTACTTCGATAATGTGGTAAAGAGAGCCCGAACTAGTAGAGTTTGGGGGAAACGTAGTGTCAAAGTCTGTTATTATTATGTCGAATGAATATTAAATAACGTTAGAAGCATGTGATTGCCAATTGTAGGTTTTTAGAAACGCAATGTTATTGACAGTCCGTGACAAAAGGGGAGACAATTTTTATACCCACCAATTTTGTTATATTAAAAAAGTGCGGACAAATTAGTTGCCAAAATATGAGTGGGTGGTAGAGTTGGTACAAATAACCTGGAGCTGGGACGGACAAGTTGGACGGTTGTTTTTGGAGGGTCCACTTTATCTGCCGAACGACTAAAAAGTAGGAAATGCTTCCAGATGCAAAGTGTAGTTGGCTGCCTGCCTGCAGAGGACATTTACAAAAACAGTTTACAGTTTACAGTTTACAGTTTGACGTACACTCTCCGTACAGTTTTACGAACACTCGCTGCAACAGACAAATAAAGGAATTATTTCAGATCATTTCCTTTAACTCGGCAATAATTTGTATCCAGTTTTTTTAAGAATTGAAAGAACTATTGAAAGTAATTTTTCTAGTGGCCAGAAAGGTGTACGATGGACCTACCGCATATATTGAAGTCAAGTTAATTCTTGATTACTTCACGATTTAAACGTTAAAAGGTTTTGCATACGTATGTGCATTATATTTAAATGAAACAAAATTAAGTGGTCAATCTTTGAATCCAATAGGGTTCTTACAATTGGTGTTTGGCAAGTTCGTGGCTTCGTCATTAGTTGCTCGAGAGATTGCAAACTTAACTCGATATGACGACGGTATGTAGCTGCTGGAAAATTCACACAATTTGGAACGTTCTTGTTTTTTTCTCCTTCAATTGCCGAGTTTCTCTAATTAACCCGGAATTCGTACAATAGGGTATGCTAATGTCTCCAATTTTATTCTTCAATTTTTAACTGCAATATGTACTATAATAATTGAAGTAGGTTAAATTCCTATTCACATCCGTGTTATGTGACTTCAATCTAATAGTACATTATTAAACGATGATGTAATAATGGGTATTAATACACGGGTGTGATATTACTATACGAGCGATGTACGAGCGAGTATCGTAAACTTCAGACGAGTGTATTAATACCCATTACATCGAGTTTCATACGGTACTTTTTCTACGACTTCTATAAGTTAAACTTTTACATTGAATCGTTTCGTGGTAGTTGACATGCAAGATTCAGCCAAGGCCACCTAGCGGACAGCTACCCTACCTGCCGCAGGGGGCTTTGGTTTACCAGCACGCCTACGAGAGAGCACAAAAGTTGCGGCAATAATTCTGAGGTGACCATTTTCGCTTTTTCTCTAATTTTTAGAGGTGCCCACTCATCCTCTGATTTGGTAGACATTTCAAACTTGAGAATTGGCCGGTTTTTAAGGTCAAACACACTGCAGCAACTTATAACACACAATAACTTGCGTTCTGATCTTAACATCAGTCAAATATACCCTCTACCACTACCACTGCGCTAGTCAAATAGGATCAAAGTGATATTACGATCCAATTTATTTTAAATAATATTCCGCGTAAACATTACTGATAATAAAATAAATGAAAACTGATAAACATAATATACTATTAAATCCAATTTTAGTGTTCACAATCGAACAAAACATTTTCTAGAACGATTCTCAATGGTTAATGAAGTGTCAATACTTGGTTTGTTAATTTTCTGTTATTGGTCAAACACCTGTATCATAACAAAATCTGTATGGTAATGAGTATCATTATGCAATGGGTTGTAGCTATCAAATGACAGCATTATAGAATGGGAGTAGAAAAAATGTCTTTTGATACAGACGCATTGTAATGTCCAGCGCATGATGTATGTTGATGTATCAATTCTTTTGAGCAGGTATTTGAATATCTAAATTACCAAAAGATTCAAACGATGCCTCGTAGGAAAGTTAAAGAAGATAGTTTACGTGTCGGTCCTTATTACCATCGCCAACCGGAATTTGGTGAACGCTAATTTACATATTCGGCTTCTGAATATGTAGTTATTCTCAATGAGAAATTTGAATCTAATGCACCGCCGAAGACCGGTGTATTTAGCGTTATGCATCCTCCTGAAAGCGAAAATACCTTGTAACACGGGAAGGGTAAATCAGTGTTTGAAAACTGATGTTTGGCTAGCATGTGCAGCGACGCTAATTAGCTAATAAGATTATTTTGTAGTTGAAAGTAAAAAATAATGGCCGAGGTCATTAATCAGCTCATAAGCACTGATGTACTCAAAATATCTGGTACGGCACTAATTAGCATAAACATTGAGAGTACGCCTGACTTTCGGACGATAGAGAGGAAATCAAATCTCAGATATTCCCAATGATATGTACATAATCTGAGCCAAATGATACTTTTTTGACAAGTGATAAAAGAATACTTGTTTCTTTTGTGAAGAATTTGCTGTAGCGCATTTAACTTTCATCCGATATACCAATTTCAAAGTCACATTATTGATTATGTTTCATACAAGACATATAAATGTATGTAATACGAGTTCGGTGCTTTTTACTCTTACACATAGTTAAAAACCAAGTACAAAAAAAGTAAGAGAAGAAAAAATGCATCAGGCTAATATTTTATTTATATTTAACGGGTTCTTGTAAAATTTTTTTGTGCTTGAGTGTATTTGTTTGTTGATAAATGAAAACATTCTTTATGAGCTTGACTGTAATTATGGAGTTGGATCAATTTATGCTAAAATTTCTCAGCCAAACATTTTATGACAACACTACATTTTTCGTGTCGTAATGGAGCAATGAATATTCTGTCATACAGAATAACTGGCAAACTTAAAATTTGTGAACCCATTTAATACGATAAAAAAGGTGATTGATAAATATTTTATGGATGTGAATGTGAATTTCAACACTTGTGATTATGTCCAATTTAAAAGTCTGAAATATATTGTGTATGTTGAAAAGTGACTTTGAACTGAATATCAGAAATATTATGTGATTGTAAACTTGATTGGAGGAAACATGGATTATAGAGTGTACACAAAGAAGCACATGAGTAAGCCACAAAATGGTAGTTATAATTTAAAAAAATATCGTGGTTTTATGGCACCACAGAAGATTAGAAGGAAAATGAGAACAGAGAGAGAGACTGAGAGAGAGAGAGACTGAGAGAGAGAGACTGAGAGAGAGACTGAGAGAGAGAGACTGAGAGAGAGAGACTGAGAGAGAGACCGAGAGAGAGAGACTGAGAGAGAGAGACTGGCAGAGAGAGACTGACAGAGAGACTGACAGAGAGAGACTGACAGAGAGAGACTGACAGAGAGAGACTGACAGAGAGAGACTGACAGAGAGAGACTGACGGAGAGAGACTGACAGAGAGAGACTGACAGAGAGAGACTGACAGAGAGAGACTGACAGAGAGAGACTGACAGAGAGAGACTGACAGAGAGAGACTGACAGAGAGAGACTGACAGAGAGAGACTGACAGAGAGAGACTGACAGAGAGAGACTGACAGAGAGAGACTGACAGAGAGAGAGAGAGAGAGGCGGAGTCGCGTTCAGTTACTAAAACTGGTAGAACAGTAATAAAACGAAAATGAAAGGAAGAACATGGCATTAATTTGATTACATATTCATTCGCTACGACTGCTATACCGCGCTTGGCGCGAGCGGTCCGGGAAGTGCGAGGCGGGCGGGCAGGCGCTGTAGGGGGGCAGGGAGGCGGTGACGGCAGGGGCGGCGGCGGGCTGCTCGGAGCGCCCGCGGTTATTGATCTCCCAGCAAGCGCGAGAGCACAGCGGCCCTGCCGCCGCTCACTCCACCACGCGCCACCGCCGCCCCCGCCCCGTCACGTCCCCGTCACACTGCTGCACCGCGCGCCGCGAACTCAGTATTTGCTCGCGTGACGAATGAAAACGCAGATCTATTAGCCGGTCGCACGGCGGCGCCTCGACTTCGCGCGCCGCTCCACTCACAGCCGCTTCGCGCCACCCGCCTCGCCACCTCCCCGCCACGCCCGCCTCGCCTCGCCTCACGCCCCGCCTCGCCCCGCCTCCGCCCGCCTCGGCCCGCCTCGCCCACCTCGCCCCGCCCCGCCTCGCCCCGCCTCGCCCCGCCTCGCCCGCCTCGCCCGCCTCGCCCCCCACCCTCGCCCCACCTCGCCCCGCCCCGCCCGCCTCGCCCGCCTCGCCCCGCCTCGCCCCGCCTCGCCTCGCCCCGCCTCGCCCCGCCTCGCCCCGCCTCGCCCCGCCTCGCCTCGCCCCGCCTCGCCCCGCCTCGCCCCGCCTTGCCCCGCCTCGCCCCGCCTC